>JAGXCT010037100.1:0-85953 GCA_022495035.1 Philopotamus ludificatus | reverse complement strand
TAATCTTTTAATGATTTGCTTCCTGTTGAAAAATATTTGTAATATAAATATTTGCTCACTGAATGTTTAGTCCTAGATAAGTATCTTGTTTGAAGATATAGATTGGCTATAATAACAGTATGAAAAGCAAAGGAGCATGTTTCGGGCATGTTGCCAAAGGCGGTCAATTTAAAAAAAGATACTTCGTTGAAACTTAAATACGTATTTTAAATACGTTTATGTTTTATAATATAAAAGGCGAATACACAAGGTTTAATAAAATAATGTGGATTTTTTTAAATTGTTACATTTGTTCATGACGTATATTAGTAGCCAAATTTGATGCTAAATTATTATTAAAAGGTTTTACGTGTGTCTGGTGTGCTCGGCGATTTTTTATTTGTGGAAAAAACGGAATTTGTCGAAAACAAGGAAAGAATTATTAACAAAATACAATAACAGTCTTCCAAGTAAATCGACCTTCTTTTTCGAGGGTTACATACCCCGGACAGTCCTGTACCCATGCGCTGGGGTATAAACTTGGGTAGAATCCAAACTCCCTCATATAGAGATATCTGAGAAATTTCTTCTATATCTTCTCTAATCTGAGGGAATTCGAGGCGTCATAAGGCGCCCATATAATGGAACCTGATTCGTAATCGTATAGCACTCGTATGACTAAGGTGCTACGTATGTGATGAGAATTTCTCAAGACGAAGCCCAACTTTCTTGATGATCTCATACACACGTCCGATACATGTAAACTGAATTTTAACTCAATCAATCATCTAAATGCTTAGAAAGAGTTACGTTCCCAAGTCTGTAGTCAAAGATGATAGGCTCCTTTGATCTAGAAAATGTCATACTAATGGAAGACGATTTAATTTTGACCAATCGTGCAAAGGATCAATGTCCAGCTCGACGAAAGGCCATCTTTCACTGAAGTAACAGATCGAAATATTTTTAAATCGTCTGCGAAAAGTGAATATTTACATTGAAGGACCCGATGAATATCATTTATAAATAAAACAAATAATAAAGGTCCTAAATTTTACCCTTGCGGAATACCGAAAGGTGTATTGTAAGCATACGACGTTTGAGAGTCGTATGTCACATATTGTTTCCTCTCTGTAAGGTAACTTGAGAAGAAACGTACGAGATTATTCAATAACCTAAAACTATCTAGTTTCAATTGAGTATCTAGGCCGAAATCCATGTTGCTCATCGATAATTCTACACTCAATATGGTTAAATATGTATTTATGCAGAATCATCTCGAACAACTTGGCAAATACATCAATTTTTCTTTCATAAAAAAATGCGCGATTTCTTTCAAGTCCCCCTAATATTTGATATTTCATATAGCCATTAAACTAGTTTTCTTTCCAAGCTGTTTTGAATCGTATCATTTCCCGCAACGACAGATCTCACGTCAAAACCATACCTTAACGTCAATCACGGCTTCTGGTTATTTGCATTTGCGAAATGTGCGGTTTTGCACCGCACATTTCGCTTCGGCCGAACAGCCGGATACCGGCGTCGGAACCGGAAACCGAGCGTATCTCGTCGACGACAGTCGGTTCATAATAAATGCATTAGCGATGCCAACGTCCAAATGTAAATGTTTGAAAATGGAAATACGTCGCGGCGTCTGCATTGCCCACCTACCTTATGCCCACTTCATTTAAATACAGTATTTAAACATATACTTACACTTGGATCTATGCAGAGAATTTGATTAAAAAATACTCTTACACGTGTCTGTTTCCGTTGTTGAGTGGCAACTACGACGAGATCCCATCATCTCTCCGATTTCGCATTTTCCACGTATTTTATGCTGCATTTGCAACGCCAAGCAATTATAGACCTTGCTCCCGTCCCATATCTATACAACACCGAATGATAATACCATGCTTTAATTATGAATTGAACCCCTGAAGTATTACAGAATACGTGCTTCAGATGAAATAGCATTATATATTAGCTACTAATTACATCTGTGAATACATTTTAATTAGTTTTCAGAGCAGAATTTCTCGGGAAAATTATCTCAGCTGAAAGTTTTCACATTTATAAAGTCATTAAAGATATATAAATTAGTTTTAACTGGTATAGAACGGACACTATAATTTATACACTCATTTCTCTATTTCTGTAATAGTTCAAATCAGTGATAATCCGCAAATTGAGACTTATTATTAAATGCAATAAAAAATAGGTTTTTTTTCCTACTTTTTAGTTAAAGTTGAGGAAAATCATTAATATTTTATTTTTTCTGAAGAAAATAATCTGAATAAGTTATTTATTTCTGGTCAATTCGGAGTGCTCTTTTTTCTCAATAGTTTATATTCTGATCCAAATATTGTCAACACTCCTATAGCGCCATGTCTCTTCACGCCCGCGTTATATTTTGTTGTCAACCAAAAAGCATTAACCTTTATATCGCTCAGCAATGTATTGTATTTTGTATGTAATTCGACCTTGAAAATTGTAACATTTTGAAAAAAATGGCAAACTAGGGAAGCACTATTGGAAGAGGGGATCGATATCAGAAATACATCCTTTCGAGTATTATTACTCTTGCATAAAACTTAATTTTATTGTTGAAGTTTTCTTTATCGCTCACTTATAATCCCATAGCTTTATCCTAAGATGCAAATATGTAAAAGAACTGATGACTGAAATACAATCTAATCAAGGGTTCATACAGATTTGAATGGAAATGTCTTTCTTTACCTTTTCAATAATCTTTAAGAAATGAAATATGTTGTGTATCTCTTACCAAAATTGTTTCAGGCTACGTTCTGTGGTATTAATTATTATAACCGATCCGCCACGGCGGCTCGAAACCAACCGAAGTCATCCGAATTGACCCCAAGCAATTCAAGTCAAGATTTTGATATTGATGAATATTCTTCAATATCTTGACATTTTTTTAAAAAATGGACTATTCTATGAATAAAAATAGATATTCATGCTTCAAAATTTGGTTGATATTTTGGATTTTTTAAGTAATCAATATGACGCGTAAACAACAAGCGCACTCGTGAGGACTCGTCGCTAACTGTCGCTCTTGCCGCACCTATCAATCGCACGGTTTCACTTGCATTTGTCATATCGTACCGGATGCGAGCGAGAAAAAACATCCGGGAGGGAGGGATGCAATTATTGTTTTTTTTTGCAATTGTAGACATTTAAGGATTATGATTATTTATAATATTTATACATTTTTTTGGACAAATACAAAAAAGTTTGTGAAATTTAGGATTTACAATATATTAAAAGAGTTATTCAAGAAAAATCAATAGCTTGGGGTACCAAATAGGCACGCCTAGTTAAAGCATTTTTGCCTTAGTATACGTTTGATGTTAGGATATCTTATGTTTCAAACCGTTTAAAGTTAGTCTAAAACCTCTGCTATTTTCTAATCGAATCATTTTTTTCTTTGGGAATGAATTAAAAACACTTTCTAACTTATTCAGAATCAGCTTCTACTGAATTTCTACTGATTACAATATCTGTTACTTATTTATTGTAGAATATTTTTCATTATACTCGTACGTTACTTGAAAAATGATTGTTGAAGGAATACAAAAATCGATGATTTTTTTATGAATAATGTGCTGAAGTAAAAGAAGAACCTATCCTACTAACTGCGAATATGAGAAGTCTTAAAAAATTTCATTATTAACTAGTGCTGGCGTTTTTTTCATTCTTTAATCCACTTCTGGAACACAGTTTTTAGTTTGGCGTTAAGCTCTATTTGCAATTCTATCTTAATCTCCTCAATATTGGTACAAGGTCCTTCATTCGTGGTTTATTTATTGTTTGAGAATAAAAAGAATTCGCATTAGATCATATCCAACAAATACGGAGACTGAAACATTATAACGATGTCGTTTTAAGCTACAAAATCTTTCTATATTTTGCATTTTTTTCACAAGTAACAACAAATAAAACCTTTTCGTAAGCAAGCAATAAGGAAAGCATCTAACATGGCTACCATCAATGTCAGGATGCGTCAGCGACAAATGTACCATGTCATGTATATATTGTTAATGACCTAAATTCCGAACCAAAAGCTTTCAACGTGTCCTTACTAAAATCAATAGAGCGAATTGGATGCTAATTTTAGTTAAAAACCAATGTCTATTCGATGAAGATCCAATGTCCTAATTATCTCTTCTAGTAAAGAATCTGATTTCATACAGAAAATTGTCAGCATAAATTATTACTGTCAAAGAAACATATACCTAATTTTTCATAATAAGTTGAGCTTTATTATGAAAAAGTGAAGCAATAGCGATTATATCATATTTAATATTTAATTACTCGCAAAATAGAATACGTAATTCGGGTTAATGTTAATTCTTCATATTAGATTAATTTAAATTCAAATATATCCCAGCAAAATCTAAATGCGACAGAATTTTATAACTTTCGCTTGAATGACAATTTTTTTTAATTCTAATATTTGGCCATAATAAACGAATCAACCATTTTGTATAAATTAAAACTTTTCAAACCACGAACATTTATTCGTCAGTCTCAAATTTAATTACAATCAAACAAAACTTAACCGAAATATTTATCGTATTTCCATTTATTTCATTACAATGTACAATTAATAGCTCGAATATTGTCCTATTCCATAATCTCTTATGAAACTATATACAATTAATTATAAATATATACATATTATTGTTAATTTCCTTGCTAAACGCTCTACCTATTCCAGGTCAACTAGTAATTGCATCCTCTCGCTACACAATAACACAAGTCACAGGGTTCAACTGAATCTCTGATTTCAACTGGTTTTAAATGGAGAGCAGATTTAATGGCGACTAAGCGAAATGAATGTATTGTTCAGTTAAACTAACTGTCAACTCGTTTCGCTGAAATTTACGACACTGTATATTTTACTAATTAATATTAACACTCGATTAATTCAAAGCAATTCTTAATGAAAATAACTCGGGTCAATTCCGAATTACCGCGTCCAATTATGAAATGATAATATTTGCGTTTCATTACCACTGAAAATTTCATTAAACTATTCCAATTGAGATTTAATCAAAACTTTATTTATATATTTAAATAAAAAAAATGCGCATTTTATTCAAATCTCTTATGTAAATCTGATTTATTATTTTTTTCGCGAAAGAGAATAAAATATTATGCGAGGTTTCTTTGAGGTCTGGTCAAATCTCTTTGATCCCCAATATACATATAATTGCTTTTTTTATTATTGAAAAAGAATGTTGAATATGCGAAATTTCTAAATGATTTGATTAAAATGAACTTGTATTTATTTTCAGAGATGCGGAGAGCTTCGTTGACCCCGATGATGAGCCAAGGCGGGCAGGAGCCGTTGATCGTCGTCGAAGAGTCGGGATGTTTGGAGGAGGAGGAGCAAGCTTCTGATTGTACACCGCCGCGCTACAGCCTCGACATCGAATCTCCGCAAAATCCTTATCTACTGTCGCCATGGAGAGATCCGCGAGAGACGCGTAAGCATTCTCTGCCAACTCCGGCTTGCACATCTGGCATAACAGCAAGCCAAGTTCGTCGCTTGTCTGAACGCGGTGGAGAAGGCTCGGGACCTTCTCCTAGAGAAGCAGCATTCCTTGCTACTCTAAGCACTGCACCTGCTCCACAACCGGGAGGTCGTCGTCATTCCGTAGTAACCATCTCGCGTGTACCACCAGCACTCTTCGGTCGCAACCGTCGAGAATCGATAGCCGCTTTCTCCGACCGCCGGGGAAGCACTCATAACTTACAGCTCGACATAATGGACGACATAGTGACAGCTAGAAAAGTCCGCATGAAGCTATGGAACACTTCCAACGAGCGAGTCTGCGAAGTACAACCACTGGACGAAGTGGAAGGATGCAGTCGTCCTCCGCAAAGATACACAAGAGGCGGAGCACGTCGCTACTCCGATTTCGCTTGTGGCACCCTGCCGTCGATACCATCAGGACGTAGACGTGCTTCAGAACTACCGCCGATCATACCACCTCGAGCCACCAAACCCATAAAAGGTGGCATAGTCTGCTCAAACACCGACTTGATATCCATTCTATCCACGCTGACGTCATCCGCTACAGAAATAAATCGATGCGACGATCCACCGACTACTAAACCAGACATCCAATTCAACACCATAGAAAACAAGCGCAGCAAACTGAAAAGCAGTCGCTCCAACAGCTTCGACGTATCAGTTCTGCACGGCGTATCGCAAGCTAAAGGCTCGTCCAACGATAAAACAGTCAGCCCTTCGAGTTGGTTCATAAAACGCCATCAGACATTAGCGACCAAAAAATCAGAAGCTTCAGTGCCTAACATAACCTTCAACAAAGAGACCATTCAGTATGATCCTGCCAAATTGGAGAAGACCTCTCCTCCTAAGACCATTCCCATCGTCGTCTGGGACAAGCCGACAGGATCGATGGTCGACGCTCAAGTGTTAGGAAGCGCCATTGAAGTATTTCTCAGACAGACTGGCAGCAACGAGTCATCGACCACGGTGCAGCAACCGACTCCGTCTGCTAGCAAAGGCGCTATCCCAAAAACGGCCATTAAATCTCCTCCAGTTCCAACAAACAGGGCCAAATCACCATCCGGAGGATCAATCAAATCTCAGCAGCCACCTGCAGGTACCTGGTATTCTGGAAAATCTGACGAAGACGACTCGGCTGATACGTGCGACACATCTCTATGTTCCACATTGAAGGATCTCTTCGTCAAATAAATCACTAGAATAATATAATTATAATATAATACATAAATATATAATAATAGATAAATTATTTCAATTATTTTACGTATTTTTTTAGGAAATTGAATGACGGAAAGTAATATTTGAGACTGGATATATGAGTAAAGATTATGATGTAAATATAATATTAGCATTTCATTTTGTTGTGTTATATTATATTATTTTATATATTATAATCCAGAATATTCATTTACCCGTGTAAATATTAATATAAAAACATATAATGCATCTTTCCGAGTCTGTCGGAGACGTTCGTTCATTCAAATTAGAATCAATCGGTGTTTTGTTCAAACTCAATGTTATCAATATATTAAAATGGATATAATAGACATGGTTACTACTCCCATCCTCATGTACGATAGGTATATACATTACGGTTAAATTAATACAAATATAATCCCCCGATGATTGTATATTAGATAATACTCATCTGTTTTAGTAAATAATACTCATCTGTTTTAGTAAATTATATCCTCTATAAAACTCTACTGATCTCTATATATATATTACGATTGATGTTTGTTTAGTATATACATATAACGTTCTAAAATGTAAATATTATCATACACCAAAGAAAAATTAGGTATGTTATATAAAATTACTCAATTTGATGTTACTAAAATATATATAAACCTCCTACCGATCATGATATATATTTTTTTCTTAGAACCAGAAGGAATATGTGTATTTTTAACTTATCTAAATGTCAATATTTAATCTCAAATCTTAGATTTATTAATACAGTTACAGAAATATCAGTGTTGAATCTATATATACGTAATGTTATGGTGTAGACGTATCATTGAATCTGTACATATTTTATAGATAGATATATATATATATATATATTTAAAATATGAATATTTTAAATTATTTTTCTATATATATATTGTGTTAAATAATTATTTAACGATACGATGTGGCTGGTCCCTTGAAATTTTGAAAATACTATCAATCCGGATCATAACGTTTCAAAATTATTAATTAATTTTATCAAAACATGTGTTTCGATTCGTTATAACCGTTCATTCATATCCTAAAATATTTAGCGCTGGCGCAAATGTTATTTGTTAATAAAAAAATATATGTGATTTATCGTTTACGGCAATCTTATCATGTCCAATATTTATTTTTTACTATTTACAAACGGTTAATTTTTCGATGTGTGAATATATTTCTATATATATATATATAGTGTATTGAATTTAAATAATTATATTTCAACGGAAATTGTTGATACGTTTGCTCTCGTTATTGAAATATTGATTGTTTTACATATCGTCTGTATCTAAAATGCATATATATTAATGTTTTATCGTGCCGAGATCGATATTCGATTTGATTTAACGCAAAACTGTCCATTGATATTTATTTTTATATAATAAAAATATAAACAAATATTTTCATATGTTAATTTAAATCGTCTCGGTTCACTTATAATCATTTTCGTTAACGCTCGCATAATGAAATCCAATGAAAATTTGATCTACGTTATATTTTTTAAATACTTTATCCGGTAGGCATCTAAATATTATATTTATGATAAATGTTAACGTGTATATTTGTATAATAATCGATGTTTATATTTATTTTTACAAATTTTAACGAAACTATGTATACACTATTTCAAATCCTATACGTGATAATCCATCGTAGATGACCCCCGATGCATGAAGACGTCGACGAGATTATGAATCTCGTCGCGTCTTCGAATAAAATTCTCTTGTGTATCTTACTACTCAAACGTTTTTATAATTAATGTGTGTTGCATTGTTCTCTTTTTAACGATATGAAATAATTATGTGGGAGCTTATACGCTTAAATTGTTGAAATAAGAGAACTAATTAATTATAATATACATGTGAATATTTACCATATGCAAGGATGTATAAATCTGTGTAATTCCTATTGAAATCATCTCCCGATTATCGTGAAACGATTACAATCGTCTCACCATAATCACCCAAATAAAATAAAGAATGAATAAATAATTTAATTGATGTTACAATGGATTTTTATTTATCCTTACACTCATCCTTAAACATAATATCAAAAGAAACGTATCGTATAACAATGCAATATTAGATTACATCTAATGTAATACTATATCCAGTGATATATTTATAAAGAGATAAATTATCTGAACACGTTTCATAGTTATACATTACATTTAATTAATTATAAAATAGTGATTCATTGCGATTGTGTGTATTATATTATTTTATATATGGAAGTAGCTAAATTTGGCTACTTTATCGAATAATGTAGGTGACTGTTTTATCGACGGTCATCCCGCAAGATGGCAGCACTGGTTTAACCCAGACGCCATGTGCTGGAATTTTCCATCGGCTTCTATCTACTAATACCATCTCACACACACACACACACATTCCACACCGGGCGCATATCAACCGCAACTATAAAGTAATAATAATTTCAGGGGTGTATTCGGGTCGAATTTATTTTTTTAATATATTGCGGTCGTAAAAATATCATATCAATATCAAATGACATAACTGCGCCCCTGTCGATGTCATTGGCGCTATCAGTCACAGGACTTTTGATTAGAACCGAGCAATGGAAAAATTGCAAAATAAACAGAAACGAAAGTAAAAGCGATAATCGAATAAAATGATTCTCAACATGGGGGGCGTTATATACATTACAGATTATAAAATATGTGATCATTCAATTACTGTGACCATGCGATATATTTACAAGAACAGTTCTTAATTTTACTTGTTTTTGTTTAATATATTTTTATATCGTCGATAAAATAATTTCATTATTATAATTATTAGTTAAAGCCATTGACATATATTAATCCCTCGATTTACACGGTTGAAATTTTAATGCCTGAATTTAAATCGAATAGAATTAACCCTCCTATAGCGCTTCCTTCTATATAACGGTTTTCTGTGGCGTCTGCGACAATCCCTCATATTGTGCTACTTTCTAGAGTGCCGCTTTACAAATCGTTCAAATTCAAATTACATATTTTGTAAATATGCAATACATTGACATTTAAAATATGTAAATGGAAAAATGTTTGATTGATATTGATTTCGCTCAACTTACAAAATAATAATAAAAAAAAACGTAACCCCAAATTTTGTATGGGTGCCTAGTCTTTAATACTGCGAGTTTCTATAACGTAGTCTTTATCTCGTTATAGAAGGGTTGATTGTACAAAATAAACTAAGCAATAGATGCAAACTTAAATCAAAAGTCTCGCTATCGATGCTCTAATAACTTGTAGCACAAGACATTGTAGTTCTTAACAAATACTAGTCTTTGATTTATTATATTGCTATAATACCGTTAATAACTATCTTGTTTGCTATGGATGGTGGTTCTGAGGGTCGAAGTAGCGAGAGTGGAAGTTGTGAATGAGTAACAAGATGATTTGAAAGCTGATGTTGAAGAAACTAGACCACAAATAATTGCGATTATGGAATGAAGAGTAAGTGTGTCTTAAACACAAGAATTGAGAACTTCTAGAAACCATGAACCGCCGCATTATTGCATGCCTTAGACAAAGTATAACATATTACTGGGAGACGTGGGTACTCATGCGAAAAGAAGAAGCGAAACACGCCATCATTCAGCATTTTTTCGGTAGATCTTCGGTTCAACTAGACAAGTGGAATATACAATGAAAATTAACACATTATATGGAAACAGGTTATCTAGATTCCGGACTGTAATAATCAAACCTCGTTGAGTGCACGAAAACAAACGAAGTCCACAGTGGAAGAGATCGAAAGCACTTCGATTCGAAGAATGGTCCACGTTGGACGAGCAGCGTTTAAGAAGGCCTAAACACATCGTGGGATTCAACCCGCGTTCTGAAGAACCACCTTTTACAAATGATTAAAAAGAGACAAGGTGTAATTGGATAGAATAATGCTAGGATTTAGCTGCCATAAAGTTCACATGCATGTGTATGTTATGCGAGGGCAAGAACAAGCTTATAACCATTTAATCGTTATGGTCACGCCGGCGTGACAACTGCTTATTCTCCGCGCACGCTAGCGACACGTGCTGGAAACTTTGGGTAAAAGTTATCTGCATAATAATGGTTTCGTTCAACTCATGGGAACATCTTTAACCCATAAGTTTCGTTTATTTCTTCAAATAAATAAAAATTGATATTTTTTCTATTATTTATGTTATACCGTTTCGTTAAAAATTAATGAAATTTACAGGCAGCCCTCAACTTTCGCATAATTTCGCTATTCCGCACATTTTTCGTACAAGTCGAAAGTACTTTGTCACCATGGATTGATCATCATCACCATCAAAACCAGTTTTTTTTATTATTTAAGTTAAGTCTCTTAGTTTGCATGAAGATTGACTGAAGAATCGTCTAATGTAGTTCGAGGGAATAATCAGTTTCCACTGATATAAACCTTCTAAAAACCGATTAACATTGCTTCTTGATTGAAACTTAGCTGGTGATTTAAAAAAAAGTCAATGTTAGGTCATCAAGCAGAAAATCCCAGAGCATTGAAGGAGAAAAGCCTGGAAAATATTACAGGAAACCTGTAACCTCTGCAGGATTTATACCCGGAACAATGTTATTTTTCTTCTTCACAATGTTAACTGTCTACTAAACAGCGATAGCTACGTCCCTCTACTACATTTACAAGAACCAATCAATATGAGCGAATGACGAAAGCCGTTTATAATCCATTTGTCACGACGGCTTGAAAACAACTGTGTCGTCCGAAGGGGGTCTATCATGGATCAAGATATTGATGAATTCTTTATCAATATCTTGACATTTTTAAAAAAAATGTTTTTTCTAAGAACAAAAATAGTTATTCATGATATGCTAGGCGATGTCTCGCTGTAGTTTTGAGCTCTTGCAGCATGTGTCACTCCCACTTGGCACATCGTACAGGATGCGAGCGAAAAAAAGTCACGAATTGTCACGATTTATTGCATCATACATCTATTTACTTATATAAAAACAAAAAAAAACTTGCGCAAGAGGTACATTTTTATTCAACCTATTATTTTTATTCAACAAAACTCCAGCTTATCAGCATTAACTGTGGCATCGCATATCATCCAAATCTTTACCCCCTATTTATGATGCTTTTTATTTGGTAGATATTGCTTGAGCATTGTATGGCAATTTGTTCCAACCAAAGACACATCAATACTCAGTTCTTGATGAGGAGTGTAATGTAACACAAAAACTTCATTGACATGTTCAACTAATGGATTGAATCTTGCACAAGGATCATATTTGGGATGTCCCGTGGGAAATACATTTATATTTAGAATTAATTGGAAAGGATCCCTCGAAAACGTCTTACTAAACCATGGAATGCTTCTTGAATTTTTTGTACAATAACTAAACATATTGGATCTTCGGGTTATCCCCATTTCCAACAGTACAGCTACTAAGGCTTTCATTTCAATGAGATTTACTGGTCTCCAATCCAAACTGGTCAAAAACTTGGGATCCCCAATAGATTCCATCGGCCCGGCTAAGTTGAAACTGGTGTATGCTTATCTAGCTACCCGAGATCCCGGGTTTTTGAGATCGCAACTCAATCTCGAATCCCGGGATTGGATATTGAAGCAATGTGTGCACGGAAATAAATAATTTAGCCGGACGCCGCTACTTGGCGTTCAATCAAAACGGCATTATTTATTTTATGGGGTGCAAGTATAAGCTTTCCTTTTTATTATTCATGTCCCTGATAAAAGATTCAAAGGAACCACCGACGGCGAGCTGAACCTGCCCCAACCCCGACACGACCTATACTTAACATGGAATCATTGTCACAAAACACGCGCTTCATCACTCCATTTATAAACCGGGCCATGAATAAAACCATTTTTCAATGGCCGACTAGAAAATGGATGTCGCGTGTTGCCTTATATTATACGTATATATTTAATTCGGCAACAATGTCGCTTTCCGAATACGTTCGACGGACCGGTTCCTCCTACACGTTCTGCTAAATATCTGCAAGGTATACAATGCGACACGTTTTTTTAATGCGAATTATTTGATAACGATGACTATGAATAAGGCATGCCGTCATCCAATCAAGAGTGTGAGCATTGCGCAACCAAAACGCATCTACACTATAATCGATGACATCGACGCCATCTATAAACCTATTTTTGTTCCGAGACAACGCTGTCGAACTTAATCTGTATCGAAGATTTGCTGTGCCTGCTGTGATAATGTAAGTTAAGAGCGTCTGAGCCAAGCTAGTACTTGGATAGGTCAACCCTCTGGCGAAATCTATGAACTGTGGTAATTCTTTATGACACTGATCAGGGGGTTATCGTCAGCTATAATATTTACGCGTCTAATATTTATATAGGTGATTGGCGCTTTGGATTTTTATGTCATTAGATATAAGAATTGGCGAAGAAAAAATTAGCACGGAACGAGGACGAAGTGATCGCTAATTGCGTGCGAAAAACGACATCTTCATTATGTAAATCCGTTGCGTTAACCATCTATTATAGCAGTGATCGTCAATTCTATCCCTAATTTGTCGCAGTAAAATGAGTCGGTTTTTTTTACGTGCGGTTTTCTGTTCCAACGTATTCCACCGCATTAACAATTTGGAACAATAAATCATTCGACGTTTTATCAGATTTGGTAAGAATACAATGTAGGGGGCCATAATTCGCTCTGGCCCAAACATACAATGAGGTAGACAAACGCGCATAATTACTTGGCGCATAATTTGGTAAAAATATACGCGAATACTTCGCATCCGATAATCAAATTCGATGGCGATTTCTCGAAATGTGACGTGTGAAATACAGTCTGGTCGCTGACGAGGCAATTTTCATGCTTTCACTACGTTTCAGAACGAAACAAAGCAAAGAAAACCTGAAACGAATGCTTCACGATATATTTACATGTATAATATACTCTCGATTATCGAAAACCGTGTAAAAAAGGTAATAATGATTAACCAATAAATAAATTATACAACAATAATACTAATGACACGTCTAGTGCGCGTTGTTGAATTTCTTATTATTATTAAATCTGTTATCCATTTCTGTGTTTTTTTTATTTCAAATTGTTTATACATTTCTTGATATCCAGTCAGAGTTTTAAGGCCCGTCTAGTCGGGATCGTGAACTAGAAAATGCTGTTTTATACTCTTGAATTAAAGTAGCTATTAGTTGATCAATTTCATAATTTGGTTTACTTTTTTACCCATTGGTAAATGTCAATGAATACCAGGACGCAACAACGCGCGAAATTGAAAATAATATTTTGTTACTGGGAATCGTGTTAGAACAAATGATTCGTGTAAAAATATAGTGCAGTCAACCCTCCTATAACGTTTCCTGTAAATCGCTGTTTTCTACAAAATTCCAATATTTTTAAGGTCAATTTAGATATTTCGTAAATCTATAATACATTGCCGAGCGAAATAAAGATCAATGCTTTTTGGTTGACAAGGAATTTTGTAAAAAATGTATTCGCTCTTTTTAGTAAGCGGTGTTATTTTAAAACCGTGTACATAAATTGATTACAGAATGCTTATCAGACTAAAAGCTTTTGTGACAAAACGAAAAATCAACAACGGATAAAGTATGCCATTAATTTAATTTTAATAAACTATTAAATGACGTTAATCGATCCGTCACGGCGGCTCGAAAACAACCGAGTCGTCCGAAGGGGGTCCATCAAAGACATTCATGAATTGTACATCAATATCCTGACATTTATTTAAAAACTGAATTATTCTAAGAATAAAAATAGTTATTCATGGTATGCTTCATAATTTGGTCGATATTTTGTATTTATTAACTGATCAATAGGACGCGTAAATTACTGAAATCCCACGGTTTACTTGCATTCTGCACATCGTACCGGATGCAAGCGAGATAAAACATCGCGCCCGTGGCAACAGAAGCGAATATTGCTGTTGCGTCGATTCTTTTTTCGATAATATACAATAACCTTGTGACATTTTCTCAATTTCATTATACGATTCTTATCAGAAATGGTGGAATTCACCTTTTCCCGCCATTTACGTTCATTTTAGTACCACGTTTCTACGTTTTTTTCAATCAGTTCCTTCAAAAACGTGGTTTTACAGTATATCCTTGAAGATACATTTACAAAATTAAGTTCCAGGTGCTGTTGTTGGATGATCCTCATCCAAATTAAAGCATATTGAAAACAAACTTTTTTTGAAAAATGTCTGAGGAATTCCTCCCAACCCAAGACTCGGTCGAGATTAATGAATTACAGGGAAAAAAAATGAAGTTGAATGAATTACAGAAAAAAAAATGAAGGTGAATGAATTATAACTTCCAAGAAATGGTTGCTGCTTTTGTTCAGATTAGTAATGAAATGCAAAATTTAAAAATATGTACTCAGATATTTGCCTTCAAAAATTCACAACTCTTGGAAAAATTCGAAATGAAATTAATTGCTAAAGATTCTTGCAAGCCCAAGATCACAAAATTATCATTATAATCAAATGATCGAATGCATTGTACTGCATTTAATTAACAATAATTGCATCTAATCATAAAAGCATTTAATTTCGATCGAACATTTCTTTATTGCGAGAGGTCAAGGTATTGGAACACAAATGGAATCGGTACGTGAGGACAATATTAGAGCTGGAGGATTTAAATTCATACGAATGTTATGAAAAAAATGTAAAAAAATCCTTTTATTTTTTATTGTTACAGAAAGTACAGTAAAAAATAATTGCAGCAACAGTATATAAATTATCCGGATTCTCTTCGACAGTGCCTCGGGCTACGTACGTATGGAATGACTCGTGTTCGGCACTGCGGAACTATCATTTTGTCGACGATGCGCGAAAACGAACGAAAAAAAAATTGTGTTGCGAGAGAGACGGAGATTTTCGAAATTTTTAAAAGATCAAAACGGTGACAACGGTCTTTACAGCTGGCCGCAGTCGGCGATGGCGATCTTCTTGGTCGTCTTGCCCGAGTCGGAGCCGTACGACTCCATCTTCTTGACGACGTCCATGCCCTCGACGACGTTGCCGAGACGACGGTAAGCTGGTCGAGCCGTGGTCTGTTGGTGGTGATGAAGAACTGGGAGCCGTTAGGTCAGGGCCGGCGTTGGCCATGGACAGCGTGCGGGCGGTGTGCTTCAGGGTGAAGTTCTCGTCGGCGAACTTCTCGCCGTAGATAGACTTGCCCCGAGTGCCGTTGTGGTTGGGTGAAGCCTCCTGACACATGAAGTTAGGGATGATCCTGTGAAGATCGACGACTTGAAGCCGAAGCCCTTCTCGCCGGTGCAGTGGGCGCGGACGTTCTCGGCCGTCTTCGGCACGACGTCCGGTCTCAGCTGCAACGAAAAATAAAACATTAGAACCGAAAACGTTGCGTCACCGGCCAGATTTGCGCGCATAATTAACGATTTTAGTCGGCGGCGTTCCCACGGTTTGAGAATCCGGCGCCCCTTTTCCGCCAAGCGGGCAAATAAATTCTAATCTCCTCATCCGATCGATCCGGATAGTCGAACGCCGCGATATGCGGCGACGACGGCTACATAAACGAACGCCGGGCAAAAGCCGGCCGGCTCGGCGCCATGGCGGCCAACATGGCCACCGGACCACGTGCCGGCCTGCAGCTCGCCGCGCGCTACTGACCTCCATGATGACGCGCCCCACGGACGCATTGTCGGCGGTGACGTCGAAGAATACGCGAGGTAATCCCATGCTCTTTGCTTTGGACTTGGCGAGGCGGACACTGGCTGTGTGGACTCGAGCAACGCTCGGCAGCGACTGACCCGCCGCGCGCACCGCCGCCAACATGGCGCCGCTCACACCGACACACTCACACTCGCGCACACACCGGCTCTGAAACCAAATTCGAATTTATTACGCACTAATACACGCGCGAATAATTATTTTTTTCGCAATGGCAACGAATACCTCGATTCCCTTCTGGAAGGGAGCGATATATCGCTGGCCTGACGATGCCCCGAGATGCCGGTCGCCGGGTAACCTCTCCGTCGATCGCCGCCGATAAAATTATATAAGGCCCTCCGCCCGAAATATGCCCATGTGCTCTCGGCCCAAACTCAAAAAATAATATTTTCCAACTACATCCCAACTGGAAAACCATGCGATTCAAGAATTTTTTGCATATCTTAAACCCGACGCCTATTGTAATCCATATATAAAAATATCATCATTAAAATAATAATTTAAATTCATATGTGACGACAGTGTTGCCATCGCGATTTAAAAAAATTACATTTTTTTCATTCATACTTTTCAAAGTGTCAAATGTACAAACGTACAGTGAAACCCCGTTTTTACGCGTCTGGAATTCATTATTATTTATTTCCCGCCATTTACGTTAATTAAAATTCAAATAGATTTATAAACATATTTAATTAAAAACAACTTTTAAGCTTAAATGCTTTGCCATGCCAACAAATTTAACACTATAATTTTATATTCATTAGTCACTTTCCCCCCAAAATGTACTAGTGAATCTACGCACACTAGACTTTGGTATAATCCGTGCTTTTAAACATTACTACCGCAAAAATCTGGTACATATATTATTATTAAAATTGGAACGACGAGAAGATCCCAAAAATTTTAAGATATATATTTTAGATGCAATGCATTGCACTGTTAAGACATGGGATAACATTGAAGAATAACGATTAAAAAATTGTTTTGAAAAGCGGAAATCTCTCATCTAATTCACTGCTTTTTACAAAATTCCTTGTCAACCAAAGAGCATTGACCTTTATTTTGCTCGACAATGTTTTATAGATTTACGAAATATTTAAATTGACCTTAAAAATATTAGAACTTTGTAGAAAACAGCGATTTCCTGTAATTGACGATCACTGCTATAATAGATGGTTAACGCAACGGATTTGCATAATGAAGATGTCGTTTTTCGCACGCAATTAGCGATAACTTGGTCCTCGTTCCGTGTTAATTTTTTCTTCGACAATACTTATATCAAATGACATAAAAAATCCGGAAAAGCGGGAATCGTTAAAGAATGAGAAGATGAAATAGAAGATACTAGCGATAAAAGCCTCGGGCCGGATCGGAAACACTAGTAGAAGATATTACGGCGCACAATTCTATTCATTGATTCCTAACGAAACTTTACAAAATTACATGGACATCGATGTTAACGTGGCGACTTCTAAAGCTATGGATATCGATGATATAGTGGACAGCCAGTCACATCCACACAATACTTAAAAAGACTTAAGCTTAATACATCCAATTCCAACAAAAAATGGTGCTATGATGGATATTGAGGGCCTTAAAAGCTACTTTGTATTGATTATCTAAATAAAAATGAATTTCAATTTTTTTTCTAACCCCGAATCTACATTTTCCCTCTAATTACGTTTTTTATCGGTCCCTTAAAAAACGTAAAAATGAGGTTTCATTGTATAATGTAATCAGATACAAACGTATACTAATAATTATTTATTAAATCTGATTATATACATCAACGATAAAGATTTAAATCTGATCGATCGATCATAATCGATTTGAATCAATATCGATAATCAAAGAATTTACATTTCGCTGTTCGTTATCACTTCTAAATTTGTAATGCGTTAAAATTATTTTTAACGAATGCAATAAAATGCATTAACGTCGAAAAATATTACGTACAATGCAAATATTTAACAATACTATCTGCATAGATATCTGTAAAAAAGCCGCAAGTCTGATTGTGCGATAAATTTAAACGCGAAATACATCCAACCGACGCGTGTTGTCGATACTCACGCACAATAAAATGAAAAATGTTATTCTTTTAAAATATTTATTAAATAAACATCAACAATATATGTATATTTAATGAACATAATGAGAATTTCGCATAATAAACTTTTTAATAAAAGAAAATGTGTCCATTAACATTATATTAAATATATCTCAATAATCGAAAACAACATTTTAATATTTAAATACATAGATATGTAATCATCATTATCATCCTTTCCAGAATTTACCAAAGAAACTCGATTCTCATACGTGATGAACTTATCTAAACCAATAGTCATTACATATCGAATTATGACCGAAAACGTAATAAAAAATAACATCAATTAGATAATGCATTACGGAATTTATTATATATATAAGGACATTCTAACATCGATGATTATTAAAATTATATTTACTCACTATTATATAATTGAGACGATTTTATTATGAAAAGGTACGATGTACGAAGTTTGATCGAAATATAAGCGGAATTTTCGTTTTCCCTAGAAAAATAATATTCATTCACTAATATTAATTTAAAGTCTTTAAAGCAGATCCCGTCTGATGCATCATACATCGTTCCAGGACTTTTTCCAATATGTAGGCGAGTAGTGGCGGATTTACCCTTAAGCGCATAAGGCGCTCGTCTAGGGCCCCATTGATTCAGGGGCATCAAAGTTCAGCTCAACATTCGTATTTCGAACCATATGCACTGATTGTTCCGCAGACCATGATCCATGAATTAAGCCGCAGAGCTATAATAAGGAAAAACGATGCTAGGCATCGGGCCCTCGGCATGTAGCCCTTCAGGGGCCCTAGAATTTTTCAAAAAATAATAAATATTTGTATCATCAAGATCGCTAACATCGATCACCGAGAAGCTAATAAAAAAACGAAGAGAGAGAAGCGATAAAAATTAAAACGTTTAATTTTGTTTTTCTTCTCTATTTTTTTTTACATAAATTGATGTGAAATTTGAGTGAAGAATTACATATAGAATGCACACTATAGGGTGTTGGAGTAGTGAAAATATCTTTTTAGGGGGGGGCCTCAAAATTGAATTACGCCTGGGGCCTCTCAAGTGCTAAATCTGGCACTGCTTCTGGAACTCAATTTTTGATATAGCCTTAAGCGATTCCGTCTTTATCGCCTCAATATTGGAATACGTAGTCCTTTAATGCTTTTTTTCATCAACGAGTATAGGAAGAAATCGCATAATGAAGAATGCTCGGTGAATATGGAAGCTAAGCCATCATAATGGTGTTTGTGACTAAAAATTCTTTCCATATTTTCCATTTTTCCACGAATAAAATCATCAAACACAACAAAACCTTTTCGATAGCCAACAATAAATCCAATGAAGCAAAATTTAAAAAAATTCCGATCATATTTCGATCAAACCGTGTATTCAACGCCAATTTTTGGAATGAAACTGGAGGTACTTATTTGGATAAATTGGTAAAGTATCCAATACAATTTGGTAGCATTGCGGTAAACCCTTATTATATCCGTATATCGTAATCGTATCTTATGAGGTGAACTAAATCAAAATGTATAATTCCGAAGACATCAATATTAAGGTGACTATTATACTAAAAACGTTAAATTATAATCAACATCCATATAATTAATATTGTACAACATCATGTCATCTACGCAACATTTATGTGATAGTGTGAATATTTCAGACGCTATTACATTAGCAATTAGTTTCTCGGGGAGATTTAATACTGACCGTAATTATAATTTGCTATTTACATAATTAAAAATTATTTCATTGACAATGTAGACATAAATTTCAAATGATATCCAAGGATTTTATGACATACTGTTAATTATTAATACGAATGAATTAAAAATAATATATTAACGGCTGAATTTTATCGGATACTTCAATCAACGAATAACAATTAAAACAAATTATCTGTTATAGTAAATCAATAAAAGCATTTGAGAATGAGATCGCAAATTTAAACGCTAATCAGTTTCGCGTTTAATTACTTTTCATCCCGACTGGGCATAAATTCTTGTTGAGGCAGATATCACATTTTGGTCTCAACGGCAAACACGTCATCTGACCAAAACCAACCAAGAGATGATTCACCTCGCCCCACAATTCTTTAGGTAACCATGTTTGTAACGCTTCTCGTGTAGCGTCGAGCGTATGAGTCGGTCGTTGAACCCATTCCAAACGGTTCGATATTCTATGGACGTGAGTATCAACTCCTAAAAATATATATTTTTCTAATTAATATAATAAGCACACTGAACATATATTCGAAACTTACCTATGCCGGTGATTTCGTTCCATCCTACGCTCATACAAATATGAGCCATCTTAGGCCCCACGCCGATTAATTTACACAGCTCCACAAAACTCTTAGGTATATCACTATCGTAAAAATCTTTCAGTCTTTGAGTAGTCTTTTTAATATATTTGACCTTGTTCTGTAAATACATATTAATTATTTTATAAGTAAGGACTACCCAACTTATTTTTTAAAAACAATGTAATAAGAAAAAGTCATAGTTTCCCTCGATAGCTACATCTTTCTAGTAATTTTAATTTACCATATGCATAAAAATCATTTGATTTGGATGGAAATAAGATATCGAGATCCGTTTTCACATCAACATTCTTAAAATTTGTCAGAAAAAAGTGCTGCTATGATCTAAATAAATGGTAATCAAATGAAGCAAGATCAGGTGAACATGATGGATGAATAATTACATTCTACTCTTTTTCCCAGTGGCAGATTTCTCCTTAGGCGCATTAAGCTTGGGGCCTCATAAACTCAGGGGGCCTCAAAGTTCAGCTCTTAAAACGATTTTTTGTTAAATAACTTTTTTATAACAAAAATAATTAATAATTTAGCAGTATTCACTAAATTAAATTGACAAATGAATAATGCCAGCTAGGACATGTTGTCGTGCCAGATTTGATAATTTTATAATGTATAATACCATTACAATCCCATCATACAGACATAGGTACCTTTTTGGTCGAAAGCTTCAGTTTTGGCATTGCCAGTGGTATTTGCTCTTTAGAAAGCCACTGTGTTTGCGAGATTGGATCGAGTTCATAACCAACTTCTTACTAGATGTCAAAAAAATGTTGAATTTTTCTCTTAATTTTGTTAATTCTTGACACATCCGAACCCGCAAAGATTAGCTTTCATCACTTTCATGACGCGGTAGACAAAAAAATGACATTTTCGTCGGGTACCCCTTATATTATAATTATTACGGTAATATGAAAAATATTTACCTTCCAAAAACCCACGGGATATATTAATTTTTCGAGCGTTTCATCGGGAGTATTCAAAATACTATCTACGGTCAAACCATGTTCTCGTAATCTCTTCATTGCAGCGTACGTTACTTGATCTCTCGTCTTACTCGATAACATGAGCGCGATGAGAATTTGATAGCGCATTACCTGTAATTCAAAGCGATATCAAATTAATTTCATATTGCATGAACGTTTTATTAATGAAGTTGATTATAAATACAGGAGGTGGAGCCGTTTCATCGTAGCACTTATCGCAGCCCATGTCATCGACTGGAGCATCGCCTGCAGACCTCATCATGCGGATATTGCTTAGTATTTCACGCCAATTCTCCGGTTCCCAATCAGTTTTTATTTCGTCTTTGATATCATCGCTCTAAAAATATTAAATGTTTATATATATATGTTCATAAGAAAAAGAAAAAAAAATGGGACTAACATTTTGAATAGTTTCCACATCCTCATATTCTAATTTGATATGGCGTCTTTTAGATTTTGTAGGTGTAACGTCAGGTTCCACTTTAATATCTCTATTTATTGAATCATCATCAGATTCAGGCTCTAATTTGACTTTAGTTTCCTCTGGCGATACATTTCTTTTTCGTGTGGTACTTGCCGACGTCCCGGGTGATGTTTCCTCTGTTTTTGTTGCAGCAGGACTCTTTAATTTACGCTTATTTGTTACAGTGAGCTTTTTCAGTTTTGGTTTAGCTTCAAAACTGGATGCAAGTGCCGATGGTAATTTAGCTCCATTACTAATCTTAGACGATTTTGCGCGAGTGTTTCTGGTCATTTTAGACGACATGTCTTGGAGTAGCTTGGAGCGGGTAGCCATAGTGGATTGAATTCGCGATGATCCGTAAATGTTCACAAAACCATTAAATGTCAAATTCAGGCGTAAACATTTTGATCTATAAAAATATTCAATTATAATATGTCGGAAATTAATTCTGATAATCTTATGAATCCTTACTTGGAAATGGAAAAAATCTTATGGTTTAACAGGAAACATATTGCGAGAGAATGACAGATCGAGGTGTAACGACGTCAAACGAAGGAGACTAGTGCGCGAAAAGAAATGTTGCCATATAGAAATAAATACTTGTACCGGACTGACAATAAAAAATAAGGCGAGATTAGTGATTGGTAAAATAGCGTTATATATCTAACGTGGTTGAATGTTAATTTTATTCAATTTATTTATTCATTTTACACATTTAACCACTCGGCATTATTTTACCATTTTTTTTATTGCAGCTTGCGCAGCTTGAACCAAAATGGCATTTTGTGCGCCAGTGACGAACTATAATGTATTTTTAGTTCATTTTATATGAAAATATCAAATACAATCGAATGCGAATATAATGATAACTGATTGTTCGCAAGTGAGAGCGCGGATCTAATGTCATGAAGAATTTTGATATCACCGGTGATCACGCGGGTGTAAAGCAGTTAAAGAGAAGATTTTTTTATGTATGAAAGTGATTAAATATATTTTATAATTGTTTTATGATCAACGATTATAAAAATCTTATTTTTAATAATGCAATAAATAAGTGTGATTTCACATGATCTCAGATTTATATTATTTATTTTTATTCAAAATTACAACAGAACTAACTATTATATGATTTATGAGGTTTCATAAAAAAATACGTGATTTTTGCGATACATTTCCGGTACGCATCATTTTATTTCTTTATTTCCTTAATGTGATATAATTTTAAATTAACCCTTATTCAATTATTTTATTTTATTAATAAGCATATGTATGCGAGAAATATGTAGTATATGTTTTTGTTTTTACATAATATTTTGCAGAAAAAATGTTTACACCAAAATACTACGTTCAACAATGGACGGGGAACGCATTGTTATGGCCTCTCGCTCGCGTCCTGCTTGACACCGCCTGTTTATAGCTTGTCTCTCCCTGAACTCATTTCACGCTGGAAATCAGGTGTGACATTAAGTAACTACTCACTAATATTATTTGTATATTTTTTATGAATATTTTCGTTTAACATCATGCCCACAAAATATTTTCGAACGCCACTAATGCCAATTTTGGGAAGGGCGCCAATTTACCTTATAAGTATTAATAAATCGAATTGTATTGTTTATTATACATTCACAATGTAGATATATTGATATGAATGAAAATTTCGATAATCCTATATTTTTATTAAATGTATAATGTGAAGGTCTCTGTGTAACATTAAATATTTTTTTTATTGTTGAACGAATGAAGGTTATATATTAATGATTTATACATTTTCAGAGGTTTAAAAGTAAAATGCAACAGTATGGGGCAGCTAAAAATCCCCCATGGGCCCGTACGGCACCATCTCAATCTCTACCCGGAATGCAACAACAGTTGATGGGACAAAATTCGCTCGGCGGCATGGGACAACCCGGCATGGTGCAATACCAGCAATCACAGCCGGTATTTCAACCGAATTTGATGCAGCAGCAAAATATGGGCCTGGGTATACCTCAAATGCAACAAAACAACGTGGGCATTGCTCAAGGATTGGCCAATCAGCTGAATCAGGGTCAAATGTTTCAACAAGCTGGAGTTGTGACATATCCGACACCGCGTGCACTCAATCCCAATGCTTTCTCCAACACACAATCAATGAATTCAGGTCCCCAAGGACCAAACAACAATTCTGGTAAGCAAAGAGTATTTACCGGCACCGTAACGAAAGCTCACAACGATTTCGGATTCGTTGACGAAGATGTATTCTTCCAAGTGAGTGCATGTATGAAGGGTTCGAACCCGGTCGTTGGCGACAGGGTGTTAGTCGAAGCCTCGTTCAATCCGAACATCCCGTTTAAGTGGAACGCTACTCGAATTCAAGTGTTGCCGAGTAATAAACCAACACAGGGTCGCAGAGATATGCCTAAAAATAAAGGAAATAGTGGATACAATGCAGTGCCACCTCCGATCGAAAATCAAAATGGAAATTACGGAAATAATAACAACAATAATAATAATACTCCTAGATCCGGAAGAGATAGAAAGGCTATGGGTATGAGACGGGATGATAATTCTAGACAGAGGGATAATAATTCAGGACCACAGGTATAAATCATTATATTGGGTTGATGCAAAAGTTTTAGCGCTTATGTGAAATAATAACATTTTTTTAATTGATTTAATCAATTATATAATTTTCTTCGGTTCTTATTAACATTCTTCCAACTACCAATAAAATATCGTTGAGGTTGATGCTAAAATTAGATTGATCGATCCGTCACCGCTGTTCGAAACCAACCGTATCGTCCGAAGGGGGTCTATTTATTAGGGAAAATAGACCCCAAGCATTTCAAGTCAAGATATTGATGTATTCTACTTCAATATCTTCACATTAGTTAGTTTTTAATAGTTAGTCAATATTTTTGGATTTTTTATTAATCAATGGGACACACCGCCAACTACTGATGGCTGAGTTCTGGCGGCACGTGTCACTAGTACGTTTCACTCGCACTCTGCATATCGTAACAGATATGAGTGAGAAAAAACATCATCCCCGTGGCAACAGAAGCGAAAATTGTTGTTTTTTTTCACAATTATGGAAACTAAAAGTCAAAGTTTATCAATAATATTTATTCGTTAGACTTTTTTAGACAAATACAAAAAGTTTGTGACATGCAGGATTCACAGTAAAAGAGTTAATCGAGAAAAATTTAAAGCTAGGCAAATTTTTTTGCAATGATCTGAATAATTGATGATTAAAGGTCTGGAGAATAGGGTGGGTGCTCGATGACATCCTAATTCCTTTCATTTAGCCATCATCGCCACATGTGATTCATGTGTTTTCATGATGAAACAGAATTTTGTGAGAATCTCACAAAAATGCTAAAACTTTTGCACCGAACCTATAACTTTATAAATGCATTTATTAATTTGATTAAATAATACTGTTTAATTCAGGTAAAAGAGCCTGATAGAAAGCGTAAACGTATGGAGCGTGAAAAAGAAAGAGTACCGGAGAAAGTAGTCGAGGACAAAGATAGAACACGCAGTCCCGTAAATCATTCTAACAAACAAAGACGCCGCCAAAGACCCGTCGCACGATATTTAGTGCAAATTCCGAAGATCGCATTGGACATGTATGCATTACTATTATTATTATTATTAATAATATTTAAACATAAATCGATGAATGATCGATTTTCAGACCGGAGGCAGATGTTTTGGAGCTAAAACGGAGGTATAACAACTTGTATATACCGTCGGATTTCTTCAATACACAGTTTCGATGGATCGACGCTTTTCCGCCCAACGCTCCGTTCACTATGAACAAACCTTGCGCTTTTCACGTCATACACAAAGATATCAACAATCCGTTGAAGAACGATTCCGTATTGGAGCCGCCGGATGTCGATTATTTGTTTTCAGCCAAAGTAATTTATTTAATTATTGAAATATAGCCGATTTTGATCATTATTTATTTTGCGTATGTTATTTTAAGGTTATGTTATTAAGTATGCCGACACTGGAAGAAGTGTATCGTCGGTGTTGTGGAATCGGCAGCGACGAGAAAGATAGAGATTCCGAAGACAGGGATTTTATACATCCGACGAGGTTGATAAACTTCCTCGTCGGCCTGCGCGGTAAAAATGAGACGATGGCCATCGGCGGACCGTGGAGTCCGTCGCTGGACGGTCCTAATCCCGAAAAGGATCCGTCGGTTCTGATTAAAACGGCCATCCGAACGTGCAAAGCTCACACCGGAATTGATTTGTCCAACTGCACCCAATGGTAATTCCTATCTTTATAATTTCCGTGTTTATGATATCAATAGAGTCGATTATTTTTTTTTTATAGCTTTTTTCCAAATTTGGTTTAAAATAATTACGTTTGTGTGTCGCGGTCGAAACGATTTAAATTAAATTTAATATAACATCGCCGCAGTTTATCGGTTCCGGAAAAGCTCAATAGCGTTTCAGACGAAGTATATATCGGGCGATTTCTATTAAATTTTATATCGTGGACCATTTTTTTTTTCATATTTTATGAATGGTAGAAAGAAAATGTTTATAAATTTCTTTCATTTTCATTTTATTATTTAAGTATATGTTGTGTGTTTGTATGAGAGATTGGCGAGATTAGGTTGGATGTGAATTAATGAGAGTGTGAACTATAACTACAGGGTGAATTACGCATACAGGTACCGATTTGTGGAGCTGTACTACCGACGGGCGGAGAGTGTACATCGCGGCCGGCAGCTACCAGCACGCGTAGAGACTGTGGTGATATTTGTTCCTGATGTGTGGAGCTGTCTTCCCACTCGTTTGGAGTGGGACTCCCTCAGCCTCCAGTACAAGAGACAGGCGGAGGGGCTACCCACTGCTCAGCCGCTGTCAGACGCAGACCAGGCACTGCATACTTGCATACTTCTTGTCTACGACACCATATTTACTGTATCATTTCTAGTTTGTATCGTAAAGTAAATTTCACTCATCCGGCGGGTCCCTGAGGCGGTCAGCTGTTTCATGGTCAGACGACGTGTGGACACGACGGTGTTGCTAACGAGATCTAGTGCACAGGCAGACTTGTTCAATAGGACTGTTTTACAGACGCCTAATAAATCATTGTTATTGTTCTTAGTTTATTAGATATTAGGAGCTGATAGATGACAACGACACATGGGTAATTTACTATCCCACGGATGTCATCCATACAAATCACTGGCTGTGGTTATTTCATATATTCCGATGTATGTTCTCTCGTGCGAGAATCATGTTCTTTATAGCCATTTTTTTTAAAAAAAATCGACTAACACTTCTATTTCACATTAAATAATATATTACGAACGTATCTGACATTTTTTTTTAAATATAAAAGGGTGGTTTCATTCGCTAGATTAATCGCAATCATCAATTAATCATTATCATAAAAAATATTTAGGCTGTTCACATTCATATAAAACAAATTTGATTACATCTATATATTTTCTGTCCTTGACTAAAATTCCTTTAAAAAAAATGGCTTCAGTGACATGCGTTAGGGCATTCGATCCCGTTTTCTATTATCCAAGGATGCTGATTTACCTGATGATGAGTGATATCTTCTCCCAGCTCTAACTAGAAAAACAGTTTAAATTCAGAAATATATTGCAATTTTTCCATTCAATTTTTAATAATATGCCATCATTTTAGGTTGAAAAGACTAATACAATTGATTTGGATAAACGGGAACCGACACATTATTCAGAACTCGATCCGAAATCAATGTCGTTGCCTGTGTTAAAAAAAGAACTAGAAGCGAGAAATATTAATAACAAAGGTTTAAATCCGGCTTTAAATGATTTGATTGAATTACGGGCTTCGTTTTTAATCCGTCGTGATTATTTCAGGATTAAAATCTCAATTGATTGCACGTTTGTCGAAGAGTTTGAAACAAGAAGCCAGTAAGGATCAAACGCTCGAAACTAACGGAGACGCAGACGCCGAAGAACAAGAGCCGGAGACTGAAGTCGAAAATATGTCCATGCTAACCGATGAACAAAACGTCGATGATGTTAAAAAAAAAGTATGCGTATTGAATTTATTTTTATTTTAATCGACGTATTAATACGGTAATTTTATTAGGAGGACGATAAAGAAAAGACGCAGGAGAAAGAAAACGCTCTATGGAAATCACGACACGTATTACCGTCTAGTCCTCATTTGATCGTGCATCCGTCTCGTACGGCTAAATCCGGAAAATTCGATTGCACCGTCATGACATTATCGTTACTACTCGATTACAGACCGGAAGATTCGAAAGAGCATTCATTCGAAGTATTATTTCATTTTTTTGCATAAATATTACGTCAATGATTTTCGATATAATATATTGAAATAATTTCAGGTGTCGTTATTCGCCGAATTATTCAACGAGATGCTGATGAGAGATTTCGGTTTCAATATATACAAAGCTCTTTGCGTGTTGCCCGATAGACCTAAAGAAGACGAAAAGAAGAAAGAAGATCCAAAGAAACCGTTAAGCGATTCAAAAGACAAAAAAGTAACCGAAGACGAGAACAGAAAATCCGAATCGGAGAAGGATCGGAAAGACGGCGACGCTAAAAAGGGAGACGTTAAAAAAGACGATAAATATAAACCGCGAAAAGATGAAAAACGAGTAATTTAAATCACTTTAAACACGTCTATATATTTTTACATAATATAATGTACTATTAAATAATTTCAGGATGATTCGTTATCGTTGATGGACGAAGAAAATAGCTGTGATAAAAAATCTACCTCCGGAGATAAGAAAGATCGGCGAGAAAAGAATAAACTCGTGACGAAAGATCCACATTTGCTCTTATCGTTTGTGTATTTCGATACGTCGCACTGTGGATATATATTCGAGAAGGATATCGAAGAGTTGCTGTATACGTTGGGCCTCAATCTTTCGCGAGCACAAGTCAGAAAACTCGTCGCGAAAGTCGTCGCACGAGAATCATTTCAATATCGGTAATTTTAATACGTTTTCACATATCGTTTATTTTATGTCGTATTTATTCAAATTAATTGTACAGGAGATTAACGGATAAATCAAAGGACGATATTACCGAGCCAAACAAGGATGACGATTTATCTGCCGATTTGACTATGAGCGAGATGGAAATTTCCGAATTAGCCGCCGGAAATAAAAAATTATTACCAGTATTCAAGGATAACAATCAGCATTCAGATGTGTCCGAACAGCCGAATAAAAATGCTAAGCAGAACGATTCAGACGGTTAATATTTATATTGTTTTTAAAGTAAATGACGATGACAAAAATTGTTAATGCGATTATTAATTGTGATGCATTATTTTTATAGGATTTATATCGTATAAGGGAGGTTTGCTTGATGTAGAAAAATTGATTAATCAACTGAAGCGCAGTGAACAAGCTCGCCTTGACACCGAAACCAAACTTGTCGAATTAACCACCGAAAATAAAAAGATATTAGAAAAACAGGCTAAATATGCGGCGACGACTTTATCATTAACTGGCGAGCTAGACGAAACCAAGAAAAAACTTGTAGAATCTCAAAACAGTTTATCGAGAATGACGGTTAGTATATCAAATCGGGTTATCCCGAAGGAAATCAATCTTTCTTTGCATAATTATTTTTATTCCTCATTACTTGCAATCATTTCCCATCTCTCGTGAAATTTTTCGATTCACTTCATTTGTATTTTTATTTTATTCATAATTCAGAGAATGTTCTAAGGATAACTGAATAACTTCACTCATATTCTACTAAATCCATAAAAGAACCTTCCGAAGTGTTAATCCTGGGTTTAGGATAGGAATTGGTGTTTGATTATTGGAAAGACATTGCTTTTTTCTTCTCATTTTATCATAAACTGTCCATTTCTTGTCTTCGGCTACAATTCACTGAAAAAAACATTAAGATCTGCATGTGGCCTTCCGTTGTTCTTTGTTATATTTAGATAGTGGATTCGGCATCCAAATACTCATCCTGCTTACTTTTCCGATGTTGAAGATACGAGTTTTGTGTTAATTTTGTAAGGATTGGACTCAATTAGAGATTTCACCATTGAGCTTTTATAAATCTAATCATGGAATCCAAAATTGACATCTGTTTTCAGTCAACACTTCCATATAAATCTTGTCGATTGTTTTAGCGGCCTTGACCACGTTTAATACGTATCGTGACGTGTCAGTCACCGGTGCCTGACAGATTTTTACAAGTGCGCCGTGTCATGAACCTTGATAGTTATTGATTTGAAGAAATGGTCCACAGTCTCCGTCAGTCACTTATTAACTGAGTTTTAACATATGATGTTCTTGACATGACGCAAAACACACAAAATAAACCATCATCATCATAGGTGCAACGGCCCTAGTGTAGAGCCCTGGCCTCATCCAACACCCTTCTCCATTTTATCCGGTCTGCCGCTACAACGCTCCATCTTCTGATAAGTTTCAATGGTGCAGTGTTCTTCTGTACAGTCCAACCACCTCGGCTTTGGTCTTCCTTGGCTGACTGTCCTCCTCTGATGACAGCTGTGATGTAGTCGGTACAGCTCATCGTTGCTTCGGATACGTCATTCCTCGTAGTCGAATACGGCTCCAAATATTCGTCTCAAAATCCTCCTTTTCAGGATATCTAGCTGTCGCTCATCTTGTTTTGTAGGGCTTGACTTTAGTCTTCCTTGAAAGGAATCTCGACCGTAGATGCTCTTAGAGTCCAAATTAGCACCGGTTTGCCAGCATGGTTCTTCTTACTTCCAAATTGGTTTCGTTATTTTTGGTAATACAAAATACACACCAGTTCTTTTTTTAAAAAAATATTCTAATGAATTGTTTCAAAAAATAAGATAAATAACAAAATATAAAGATTTTTATAGCTAAAAAAAAATATTTATTACATGTGGTTTTTATGTTGAAAAAGAACTAAAATATACATTTAAAATTCCTATGACTAAAAAAACTCTGTTTCATGTTGAGTGATATATTTTGGTATTCCCGTTTCATAAAATTTGTATCATAAATCTAAATTGCATGCATAATATTATCATACGCCGCGTCAGTCACCGGTGACTGACACCGTATACAGGTTCTATCTAAGTCTTATAGTACAAATCTATTATTTTTTCATTTGTATGATAATTGTTTTAATATTTTTAGATAAGTTCAAAAATATTTCATAATGCTCTGAAAGAAATCGATACTAAAGTTATGTCGGTCATTCATACAAATTTGTACGACGATCCGGACGCCGTCAAACTCGGTAAACAAGAATCAAACTCCAGGTGAGGATATATTTTATATTTATCGAATGATTCGTCTATTTTATTTTATTGAAATTGTTTCGTGTTGCAGATGGAATAGCGATACCAAATTGAAGAACGATACTAGCGATGTCGGTGCAGTAAAAGAACCGAAATTCACCGAAGATATTGATTCAAAGCCAAATTTGGATGACATATCATACGATGAAAAATCTCAGCATTAGATCAAATATTTAGTATTATTAATGATTTTTTTATTATGTTTCTTATCGAAAACAATATTTTTGTACTAATGAATTCAAGATCACGTTACCCAGGCAATAAGCTGATTAATTCTTATTGGACTATCCATGAATTGTGTAATATCTGAATTATTTATATAAATACATACAAGGTTTGATCAAATAATATAAGCTTATTTTTTAGATCTTCATCTAATTTGGATGGTAAGAGGTTCATTTTTGACATATTTTTGTCAGATTGTTAGACAATTTTTGTTTTTGTGTTGGTACGATTGTCTCTGACATATCTTGACATTGATAGCCGTATGTACGCTTTCTTTATTGACATTTTACCCACATGGTGGATGTAAAAGAATATTGCTGAAAGTGCCGAATGCCTTATTATAAAGATTTTTGTTAAAACAAAATTCTGCGTTTCTTTTGATCAAACTGCGTATTTTTTATTCATATATATTATTGAATATATAAAAGAGTTGTGATAAGATGCAAAGATCTCTAGATTATTTTTGTATTTTATTACTGTTTCATGTAATTAAAAAAAAACAAATATGATCTGATATTTGTAGATGCATTATGTAGATGCATATTATCAATCAAATACAAAACGTTGGTACAAATATGACGATAAATTGTGCATTTAAATAAATTGCGTTTTTCTTAAGCATATTTCCGAATATGTATTAATAATCGATTCAGAATGTTTTTTTATTACGATTTCCGTTAACAACGCGAAATGTTTCTCACACACGAGTACACAGTACCGCAGTGCTATTTGTTATGAACAATTTTTATTTGAAAAAAATTTAATGATGCGAGTCACTATTTTTTTTAATGCGTCAAATTTAATTAATTAACTTCATATCATGTAGTTCTTAATTAATATTTATGTTTTAACACTCGTGTGTTTTAAAATACACATGCTCTAGTATGTATATTTTGTATAATTTGTTTCTAACAAAATAAATATTTAATTAATAAATATACTTGTTTCATTATAATACCCTCGATTTTTTAAACAGATGGTGTAAGTTTCAACGATTTAATCTAATGCGAATGGTTTCATTTAATACTAATTAATGCCGTATAGTGATTTTTTGTGAAACCCTGCGACTGTCGTAGGTCGTCGACTCGGGATTAATTTAATAAATAAAACGCCTAACTACGCTCTAATAATTTACGAGTAGGCTAAAATCTACGATTAAATTTTGCTCTTACCGTTGAGTGTGATGTCAAATTGACGCGCCATTTTGTTTTTATCGGATCGAATCATAACAATAAAAATTATGGGCATAATAAACATATTTTTTTTAATCTTATCATAAATAATTTAAATATATTCGTTCGGCATAAATTATATAGCATTATATTATATATAAATAAATATTATTAAATACATATATCAATATTTTAATTATTGATAGATTAAAAACAATTGAATTCAAATAAATCGCCGTTTTTTTTTATACTGTCATAATAATATATATTGTGACACAATCCTCTTCGGTATGCAGAGTTTGCATTTCATATTGTTATACAAATCTTTGATCATTTCGTGTGATTTTCACATCCGTCTTTAATAAAGATCATGGCAATGCTTTGATATCAACAAAGATATGAATCAAAATCAATGGCCTCGGCATATGAACGGGAGTAAAAGCTTACTCTGCTCTACTCAAGCTCTCATTGCAAAATTGCTGCGAAATATCTTGGAACTAGGATCTTCAGTTGAATTTCCTCATTGGTGATGACCCAATCTGTTCCTTGAACGTTGGTCCTGGACCAACGCGTGTCCAACCACTGTTTATACAGTGACCAACACACGGACAGTCAGGTGAGTGACTGCTCGAACAGGTGGTCGGGGCAGGTAACTGCGGACACTAGGCAGCTCGCTCTTGCAGAAGCCGGACGGCTCGCGTGCTCTCCAACATGCCATGTAAACAAACCATGACAAGTCCCATGTCCAACGAACACCATGGACCGCGAGTGCTTCCAGTGTTACAGTGGGGTCAGTGGTATCTTCAGTGAAAAGTGATCCTTGTGTTTGTGTGTGTGTGTAGATCAGCAGATCCCTTGCGGTGCAGACCTGGAGTGTTGGGCTAATCCAATTAGTGGTGCCGGCACCTCCGAACTCACAGGTATGATATTAAAAACTTATAAACATACAATAAATAAATATAACATACGATTTAAACGAACGTCTCTCTTATCAACACGAAACGATAGATATTTTATTTGGAAAACAAAGATGCGATAGATAACAATTAAAATTCAATGAGTAATGTGCGATTTTCTACTTTTCTACATTTTAATTCGATAAGTTTCAATCGAACGCTGTTAACAGTATCTAATTATGTTAATTATGAAAAGTTGTATCTAATCCTATATCTAGCGATGTTGGAAAGAGTTATAATGGAGATCATTAGTTACACGCAATTACAGATACGATTATTACCACAAGATAAGATTTCTTGTTCTTTTACTAATAAAATGTTATCCATGTTCGATTTTCAACAACAAAAAATGGCATTAATATATATGTCGTTACTATTCAGATGTATTTATTGTCATATTAAAATAACTACTCTTTATTTATTTATTATTTTTAGAGAAATTCGTACAAAATATTGTCGAAAGTATTGCATTAATTGTGGTATTTATGCTGTTTTCTATTAATAATAACAAATTGGCAACTATTATCTATATGATCTGAAGATTAATCATGAAATAATGCTTCAATATAGATAAAATAACTCATTTATTATAAATATATGAATCATGTGTACAGTGATTATTAAAAATATAAATTAATTTATTTATCTATAAGGAATTACATACATTTATGTGATGTTTGTATATTTCGCGGGTTATTTAAGTCGAATTTTCAGTTTGTTGTTGTGTTCGTACGTTATTCCCTGACGTATCTTGACATTTATTTTATATATTATTATATGATTGGCCGTCGATAGACTTTACGTGTGTTTTTGTTTGTGAAAAAAAACGGAGAATGTTACAATCAATATCTTTATGATGCTTTAGTCGGAAAACATATAAAAACCATAAGTTTCGTATGTAAATTCGAATTTTAGTTATACTTTTGCATTTGCAAATTTATTTGCGTCCGGGTCATAATTAGGTTAATTTCTCTAGTGGTTAAACGATTAAAAAATACAACATTTATGTTTGTTTAAATAAAAAAACCGAAAAGAACAAGTTGGAATATTAAAAAAAAATCCAAATATCGGCTCGTGGTTAAAATATTTGGGGAAGATTAAAAATTAAAAATAGTATAATTAATAAAAGTAACTTAGTATGGACAGTGGGGGACTGCTCCGAGTCGCAGCGCATCACAGCGCCTAGCGACGGGACCCCCCCTGCCGCCCCGCATCCATCCAATACACGACGTTGGTAACGCTGATGAGCAGACAGCGCTCTTCCTCTACAATTCTCTATTTATATTTTCATATAGATACTATATAATCAATAGTCATATATATTCGTAAATAAATATATATTTTCCCTCAATTTGCTTGGGGGTGCTGCAGCTCGACAGTGTATATGGACGAGCCGTCCCCGCTTACACCATTGGTTGATAGGTTCCACTAGAAACTGGACTCGAAACTAGAAGCCGGAACGCATTAAAATTCCGTTATTGGTCGTAAAAATTCAATATAACTCAATTTTAAATATAAATATAGTAGTCAAGGTTCTTAAAACTGATTCTGATAAACTGTTATATAAATTAACTGGTTGTACGCCGTTGACGCCCTGAGGCACAATATTAAGTATGTGTCATGTGCCTCAGCGCGAACTTTCATGCCATTTTAAAAATGATCTATTAGGAAATTTCATTTATTTTTCTTTTTGAAATTGTAGTGAGGTTTCATATTATTCAAGTCCTATTTTATATTAGAGATACGAACTACAAGTTTAAAGATAAAGAGTACCAAACTAAGAAATTGACATTTGGTATTGCCATTAGACAAAAAAAATCGCAGATTCTACTTGGTTATAAACATTTTCGCGCAAAATCCAACCCTTCTATAACGTTTCCTGTAAATCGCTATTTTCTACAAAATTCTCTCAAAGTCAATGCTCTTTAGTTGACAAGGAACTTTGTAAAAAAGAGTGATTTAGAGAAAACGCTATAAGAGGGCTGACTGTATATATACGTACTCTTTCGATCAGGGATTGAATTGACCTGTGGAGCGTACCGGAACGCCGCGCCGCTTCGTGAAATCCACGGAAGATACCGTTCTGTTTCGTAAAATGAATCATGTCGAGCTCTTAGCACAAATCTACTTGTCATTTGCATAAATAAATCTTTTCATAATGGCGTTAAACCAGAAATTTCATTGTAAGAAAAAAATAATCGTCACAATAAATAAAAACCGTAATAAATAGAATGGGGTATAAATTTCATCGGAGCTTTTTTTAAAAAAAAGTACCCAAAAAAGGTACCGAAACGGCAGTCCAGCCTCTGCCACTAAATTTTGGATAAATAGTGTAAAAAAATGTAAACTTTGGTTCTAATTCTTTTAGTTTAAGAATTATTTACATTCTTTTTTCTTTCACCAATATTGCTTTCTAGCGTCGATATGTGTTTACATATGTTCAAGGCCTCTTAGAGGAAGGGGGGGGGGGGAAAGGGCTACTGCCCCGGGCCTCACAATATTAGGAGCCTCAACTTGGTAACTCAATATACCTTGACAAAAATTAAGACGAGTTGAACATTTTCAATGGGATTTCCTAAGCTTTGCACCACTGTTTATTTTTTAAAGACCCCCTAAATTTTAGGTGACCTTGGCCTCGCATTTTCTCTATAAGTTCCTGCATACGACTGTACGTTTTTTATTTTAGATGCCAAAAAGATGCAAAATTTACATCACAAACAAAACTCTGAAAAAATCCTACTACCACTTATTATGTCACTTAATGAATAAAGTAGTAGAAAGAATTAATGTAAAGGACCAATTTGTCAAAAAATAAATATTTTATTCTTCGATCAAATCTTGACTTTTAAAAAAAAATGGATTACTCTAAGAATAAAAATAGTTATTCATGATATATAATTTGGATAAGCTTTATAATTTGATTGATATTTTGGATTTTCTACGAATCGCACGGTTTTACTCGCACATGGCACGTCGTGCCAGGTGCGAGCGAGAAAAAAACATCGCGCCTGTCGCTACAGAAGCGAATATTGTTGTTTTTATTTTTTTTCCGCAATTGGGGACAACAAAGGTCAATGATATTTTATAATATTTATTCTTTTTTGTTATGAGGATATCAGATTGTATAGATATATATCATTTTGGTGTATATAAGATGAAAAAAAGTATATATTTTTCACCAAATATTATTGTGTTTAACGACAATTATTTGAATATCTCTGATGTGTTTTGGTGTTCTAGAATTTGTTTTGAAATTTATATAATTGACTTAATATTACTTTTGCGGTAACGGCAAATTTATCGCGAATTCTAATTAAATGATCCGTTTTTGAATATTCGCATTTCACATTCGCCACGGCAATTTTCCGCAGACCACCGCCACACACATTTTTTTTGACGATTGTCGTTTTTAATTTTTTTTTCGTTTTCGCAAACACAATCGTTTATGAAATCGAATTGCGATGGAATCGTTGCCAATTACGTGGCAGAAATACTATTGCGGCGGACAAAATCGAGAAATAAATAAATACGAAAAAAAGAAGGTTTTTGCAAAACTTTCGCTGAGATGCGAGAGGCATGCTTTTAAAACTGTAATTTGCAAATTATAGTAATTTCCTATTGGCCAAGGTCAACGGCAAGACGAGTGATCGACAATGTAACTGTTTGATACGGCCGGATCGAATTATTATGATTTTGCTTTGGCCGGATTTGGCGAAATTCCAATCGGTGCCAATTCTGAGAACATTATTGTGCTGGAGATATTTTTGTAAATATTATTTATTATATAATTTCAGAGTATCAAGATGGCAATGAGACGAAGAGAGTTTTAATAAATAATTTTTGCATGAATTGAATTTAGTACAGCTGGTTTAATTAGAATTAAGCAGACGTTCGTTTCGGTGACTCATTGTCTCTTGATGCGGATGGTTTAATCAAGCCCTATTAAATCGGGTACTTTTTTTTGCAATCAATTAGTCGGCACGGCCTTCTTCGAGTGTCTTCAATGCGATTCTTTATCTCGCGTCTCACGACGATTGCCACAGATACACTATACGGTCGGTCCATATCTGATCGTGGTACACATTGATAAATGATAGTGTAAATGTAACACGTGGTGAATTGATGCGGATATCACGTGCGTGAGATCGAACCGAGAACGTGAGGAGTTAACCGACCGTTTATGGATATGTCATATTCAGTTTCAGTGCTCGGACTTAACCAGATAATTAACAGCGAGCCAGTTAAGACATCAGATCGGGTGAAATTCTAGCCGATTGCTTTCTCTGCGGGATAATTTTCTAATAATACAATTATTTTTTTACACGAGGTAATATAAAATATAATAAAATCATCATTTTTTCGAAAAAAAGTGTGATTGAACCTTTCAGGTCAATACTTAAATTCTTTGTCTTGTTTCTACACCTATGAGCAGTTGTTTTTGAAAGTGGTATAAGTCCGTTCGTTTATACTGTGCGATATTTAAAGGTTTGGGTTTGCACAAGTATTTTTTTTTAATTTGTTAAAATTCTTAACCTTTCATCGTTTTATCGCTCTAATATACCACTTTCCTATCAGAAAACTGTGCAAAAGTGTGAGCTAGGATATATTCCTCAATCTTCATTAAAAAAAATAAACTAGATTCGAGTAAAATTATATTGACATATTTCAATTTATTTTTTAATTGCTTTCTTTAGCTTTCTTGTGATTGATTTTTAATTTATTGTTAGCAGTGTCTAATTTTTAAAGCAAGAATTAATATCTCTCTAGTTTACTTGTAAACACAAGGCATGAATGTCAATCGTGTCGCGTTATAGACCCGATTCGTGTGCACATGAGTGTCTATCGCGCCGCATTGTCGCACGCCGGTTATCTCTTTCCCGAAAATTCTCGCTTAATCGAAAATATTTGTTTAACTAGGGTTGTCACAACGTTAATGATCTTATACTTACACGTTGTTAACGATGCATTTAATGGATACAAACTGATTTGAATATTTTTTTATATTATATTCAAAAATATAAATAACATTATTATTTATAAGTCTTTATCATAGCTCATATTGTAAAACCTTCTGATTAAAAAATTCGGCGTTGATTGCTGTTTTTTTCTTCTTGATGAGTTTTTCATCTACCTGAATCAAATATAATCCCAAGACGCTAGATCTAGTGAATACGTAGGGTATACAAATTCTTTCTTCTGAGGGTTACTTCATACCCATACGGATTATTTTACTCATCAGCTTTAAATTCTCGTATACCGTGGACGAATGAATATCTTCAATGCTTTCTCGAGAATTTTATTCCAGAATATGGTCTAATTTTGAGAATATCATCCAATATAATTTGTCATCTCTGAAATCGCAAGACGTCTTTAATGATTCTGAGTATATATTTCTGGTATTTTGTTCAAAACTTTCTGAGTTATACATTATAGATTTAAGTTTACGATATTTAAGCTTAGGATCAGTATTATAATGTAAAAAAATACGATTATATTTACTCTAACGTGTCCGGAAATAAGTATCGGTATAACTAATATTAATATAAATCGATCTCTCCGATAATTGAATCAGTAGTTTTGCTATCAGAAGTTTAAGAATCACCGATTTAAATTATGCTATAGTAATATATAATAGATATGAAGAAATTCGTATTTAATTCATAAAACATATACGAACGATCATAAAACATACGAATGCAAAGAATCATCATGATAATATTTCAATTTATAGTTACAAGCATTTTTTAAATCATGAATCTAAATAATATTACAGTTATATTTGTATAAAATCATTACAATTATTTATTATTAAATATAGTTTAAATTTAAATATTTATTTGTATGATGAAAAAGTATAAGAATTAAAATCGAGATGTTGAAATTAAATATCTATGTAATTGCGACATATTATGAACTACATAGATAAACATCGTGTTTCATTGTGTATGCTTGTGTTTTTGCGCACGACTGACTGAAAAAATATGAAAAATAATTAAAATATTATTTTGGCATTAATAATACTGTGAGATCCAGGATGCAACATCGGATATGTTGCATGAAAAACCGTTATTCACGTCAAACTTTGTTTATCTTATTCTTTCAAGATTTTATCGCTTTAATTGCCTTATCTGATATATATATATTTTAATTCGATCGGACATTCTCCGAAGAAAGCCAGCCACACACCTCGATCACTTTCGTTTTCACGTATCGGAAGCGTCGTACTGAGCGATAGCTTTTTTTATTTCGAGTTCGGAAATGCAGATTGGCTCCTACTTGTTTACACAACGTGAAGCCGCGGCGCTATCTGGACGTACGATCAGAAAGTGTCTGGAGCGGCCGACGTTGGAAGTCGACTCGGAATGCACCGGCACCTCTCACCTGTTCGATCTCATTGTTGCACTTGGCCGCTGCGGCATTTGCATATAAACATCAGTCGACTTCAGATTAGCATACTTGCAAAGATGAAATTCTGGGGAGAAGGCGTGATGCAAAGCTCTCGGAATTTACACCAACGAATCGTATGAATGGATGAAGACAATGAATGAGAATGGTAATCGCGCTGAAGCATGCGATGCAACAATGTTATTGTATTGCATGCGTCAATGTGATGCTAGAACTTAATCGAATGCAGCGTGAGACAAATTCCATATGTGGCGTGTAGAATGCTGCATGTTACATTTGGTGGCGTTTATCCAAAGTGTGGACAAAAAGTTCGTGCACTTCTGATCTTCAAACTATTTTCTTCACCAGATATTTTCGATTGTTAAAAAAATGTTTTAATTTGATTTAACAGGAATGATGTTCTCTATATCTTTAAACATGTTGTATCGACGTTAGTGAAGATAATTTTACAGTAATTCTTTCCGCATATTACAAATGATTGAACACATCACAACATCTAGAATTTCATCTCCTAAGAAACAAACCTGAAGTTCAACCCCTAACTTTCATCAAAACCACTCAACCCCCTCGTCAGCCAATAACGCCTTTTCCAAACTAATGATGGGCTTTACAATTGCTACAAGATTAATCACAGCTAAAATCCTAACCGCCAGATAGAAATATCATTGTTCTTCTAACTCGACGCCGTGGTTCACCCTCCAAAATACCGTATCTCTGTCGTGACACTCAATATTCTTAAATTTTCTTCAATGATTTGTCCATTTTTCCGTGACGTTCTTGTGCTTTAGTTGGGACTCCATCATATTGATTCATTCCTTGAAAATCCGTCTCCGAACTTTGACTTGCTACTTGTGGTCAGTACTTCTATATGACGGCGAGACTTGGACATGTGATGCTACCAAAAAATGTTGAAGATTCCATGGAATACGTCAAGAATACAACTGTAATTCTACTTCTCCGCAAGGAGTGAGAGCTTCTAAATCCAGTAAAATTTAGTACTTTGGACACATCATTCCTGAATCCAAGTATTGCATTCTGCAGACCACCATGGAGAAAAACCAAGAACAAGTAGATCGCCTACGTCCGAAAACAGACAAGTTACCCTGAAGAAAAAGAAGATATAGATATATACGAAGTTAGATAGTCATCTTTCTAGGGGACCCCTCTCCGAGAAGTTCTTTCCCATGATGGAAGGATTGCTATTGCGCGACCGGGCCAATAATCACTTGCGACCTGCTACTTGAGACTCGTTTTGGGCAGATGTGCATATGTATGCCCTGTGTATATCTATATACGTGCATGTGTGTGGTCGCTTGCTACTTGTCACTTGTGACTCGTTATAAACAGATGTATGGGGAAGAGATGAAACGAATGAGACAGCCCCTTCTCACTTGCCCCTGGGCCTGATCAAGAGGGTAAAATCCGATATCAACAGGGTAGAAGATGTACGTCCATGCCAGTAATGGCCAAGAGAGGGAAACTCTTTACAAAAAACCGCATACCAAGACGATGATGATGAGATAGATTTGAATGAATTCTTCATCAATACCTTGATATTTAAAAAAAAGAGGATTATTTTATTGATAAAAATTGTTATTTATGATATTCTTCATAATTTGGTCAATATTTTGTTTTTTTTTTATAAATCAATATGACGCGTAAATGACAACAGACTGAGATCTCGCGGCACGTGTCACTAGTACATTTCACTCGCACTTGGCACATCGTACTGAACGCGAGCGAGAAAAAACATCAGACCCGTTTCGACACAAGCGAATATTGTTGTTTTTATTATTTTTTTTCGCAATTGCGGACAAAAAAGGTCAATGATTATTTATAATATTTATTCCTTAGACGTTTTTAAACATATACAATTAGTTTGCGACGTGTAAGATTTATATTAAAAGAGTTATGTGAGAAAAATCAAAACTTGGAGTTCCGAATAGACAAATTGTTTTTTTTCGTTACGGTTCAATTAAAAAAAAATATATCGGTTCGGTTTCGATTTTCGTTCAGCTCGTTATTTGCGTTTTTTTAATGTACCGAGCTCAAATAACCCGATATTTTTTTTCGGTTCAGCTCCGATTTTCGTTCCGATAAAAATAATGTTTTTTTCCGGATTTCTGCTACGGCAAATCAGAATATTAATGTCATCATGTAGTGAACGAAATTATTGTTTACTGAGCAAATAATATCTAACACTCAATTTTCAAAACAGATTAATAAATATTTGTATATTTAACATGTATTTTTAGAAATAATATTTTTTCAATAGTTATTATGTCTTTCGCAGGTGACACCAAGGTCATAAGTGCATTCGCGATAAACACATCAACTATGAAAATATGCTAAATAATTATTACATTCGATAATATATTGTATAAATGAGACGATTATACTTCAACATTTACCTAGTCGGAGTCTGATCTGATCTTTGTCTTGTGAAGATTTTTTATTTCTTTCAACAAACACTATTCTATTAAAATTTAAATCTCTCATCGCACTCTATTTGTATGGACCGGCGATAAAAAATCTAATCTCATTGTGTTAACAAAGTCTCGGATGACTCTTGAAGATCTCATAATGCGCTTTAATTTATCGTTGAAAAAAATCTCTATATAACCACTTTTACATTGTGAACACTTTACACGGACACTTATATCTTTATTGAATCTAATTGGAAAGAGCAAAAAAATATGTCACGATGTATTCCAATCATTTATCATCCGTTCCAAGCTCGACTACAATGGTTTCCCGGTATCATTCTTCGTACGATTGGCCAATATTCAATGAATAATAAAACTTTAGAAATATCCATATATTATAATTTTACGATTATGGTGTATCAGTGAAAGTGTGTGTATGTGTACACTGATGGTATAATTTAAATACGAACCGTGTGAACGTGCCACAGAAGTTAAACGTAGCATAACGAAAAAGTCCGGCCATACCGATGAATTATACCGATTTTTATTAACATAACACACCGTGTTTTTGTCAGTAGTATTTTTTTCCACGCTATAATATCGCCAGACACATAGTAATATGCAAATAATGTGTCGTATTAAATCTTTATGGGCAATAATTGCACATTGCAGATATAAAAGTGGTGCAAAATTGTAATTTAGTATTAATTTTGACAGAAAAGAATGTAGAGACAGCCCCCTATAACGTGGTATTCTTACGAGACTGCCTCGCTCTGATACGGTTCGAAAATTGGGGGAAATTATTGCAATTGAGTTTGAATAAGGTTGATACGCTCAAGAAATAAGATCATTGAGAATGCTTGAGGTATATGACCAGAATCAGTTCAATGTCAAATAAAAAAAAAGAAGAAGGATTTGATCATACGAATTATGAAGATACCGATGACGCACATTGACTGGAAGCGTTAGAAATGTGGTGCTACCGACGAATATTGAAGATACCAAAGTTGGAACGCGTTAAGTGTAGAACCGACCTTCAACTTAATCACAAGGATCGGTAGCTTCTGCCCACCGTATTAAGTATTTAAGACATCATCATCAAGGGAAAAATGAAAGATAAACGGTGGTTGAAAAGAAAGAAGCTGTCGTGGCCCTGGTGCATACCCAACTTGATCGTGTTGGGAGCTCCAGAATTGTTATAGATCAAGAACAATAGACATCTATTTGATCAAAGACAAGTATTATAGATGACATGTGACCGTAAATGGAGAAGGCATGTAAAATAGAAGCGATAGTTACAAAAAAGGATTCTAGAAGAGATTTTCAACAACATTTGTGAACATCCTAAACAGTTCAGTTTCTTTAAAGATCATGAGATGAAAGATGCATATTGCATAGTAATAATAAACGAAAAAGAACCTGAGTGGTTCCTGACAAACTTCTAAAGCAATCGCAAAATCAAATCTCACCAAAAATCTGATGAAATCACCGAGGAATAATATATTATGAATTTTTTAAGAGAAATGAAACCATTTTAACAGAAATATATTATAGCTAGACACTAGATCTAAATTAGCTAGAAAAAGTGATATTATATTACTAAAAAGGATATAGAGGTGATATAAGGAACTGTCATTGTATTAAACAAAAGACATAAGATCACCGCATTTATAGCAGTGGCGTACGGTGGTGTTGATGTTGGGTGTGCTGAATGTGGAAAAAAAATACTAATGAATTTTATTATTATTATTTTATTTAAGAATAGAATTATTGTACAAATAAAAATAAAATTCATTTAAAAAAAGACTATATTTTTTCTTCCACATACAGCACACCCTACAGCAACGCCACCGTACAATACTGATTTATAGTAAAAATCTAGATATAATTCTCAGAAAGGAAGACGCACATAATGGAGAATCTGAATATTTTTTATAATCCTCTTCCAACCATCTCTAGATTATAAAATTCAAATATTAATCTAATCTACCTAGCGACAAAAACTTTTCAGCCGTTATTTTTCATATTGTTTCAATAATTTGAAGAAAGGGTCATTTAATTTTTTTTGAAAGGTCCAGATTGTAAAAAAAAATAGAATACAACCTTACTTTAACTCCACAAGGAGTGAGAGCTTTAGGACACCCTGAACACTATAATATGAAGTACTTTGGACACATCATTCGTTGACCCAAGGATTGATTTTTGCGGATTATCATGGAGGGAAAAGTGGAAGGTAGTAGATTGGGAGCTCCGGAATTGTTTTGCCTCACCAAAAATCGATAAATATGTGAAGAAAAAACAAGAACAAGTAGTAGATTGCATGCGTCCGAATACCGACAAGGCACTCAAAGACGAAGAATGAAGATCCTGAAGTAGAAATTTTGTTATCTTATCCATCTTTTGTCTCCAATGTTGACAATGATATTGTTTTTCTCATTTTCTTAGACCTAAAGAACTGAAGAAGTAGTTTAGAATCATATAAGCTAGATGGACCTGTGGGTCTATATATTCTTTAGTATCAGACTACTATGTGAGAAGAATTTTTATGGAACCTAGATGTAGCAGGCTTGAAGATAGATGACATGGAAAAATAAATAGCCTGGTACATATCTTTACAGCTGGGTTTCTATTTTGACAAATGCTTAGCTTAATGTAACGAAATTCGTAAAGATCACTCAACCATTAGCAAACAATCGAAAATGTTTGCCTAAATACTGCCGAAGATAAGGATTGGTAGTGATAACTCGTATTTTCCTTGTAACGAATGTTTACTAGATAGGGAAACTTGCATACTCTCTAAGAACTATCAGTGTCTTAGGCCATATTTACTAAAATCGTTATTCTACAATCTCCGTAAAATATTCATAATGAGTTCTTATACGATATTTACAAGTTTTTGGATATCTTTAATGGCAATTTTTAAATTAAAAAGGCACCCTATTTTTTCATAAATAATGATCATTCTAAAATTCTTTATATATTTATTTTTATTCGTATGCAGCAGTAATAATTTGCAAACGTAAGCAATATATCTCCGCGATCCATCGGTTATTCTTGACCTTGACCTCAACTGTCTTGAGTACGGAGCTTTAATGTGGCGCCTATTTCCCCTACATCAGAGCTTTTTTACCTCCATTTTCATTTCCTTAGATATTTGTAAATTTGTGGATAATAATTTTATTGTGAGCTTTTTATGTCTGACGACTGATTTACAAATTAAAATTTCGCGGTCGTAACTGGGAGTGGTCGTCGGACGTTGAGGAATTACTGTTATCCAAAAATTCTTATCTCATAGTTCGATGACCAATTCTGGTATATTGCATTGGTTCTGCTCACATGATAAGATCACAATTAAAATAATAAAATAACTTACGCATCAAGAGTTACGCACACCATTGTCTGCCATTATTGCACATTGTTAAATTGTGTTCTGGGAATGAATCGAATATTGTACCATTCTTCATAGTTTAATTGTGCCCGTACAATCGATCGCCGGTGTGATAAATTTTATTGCGTTTTCATAAACATAATCATTATTACATATTATGATGATTTATATTTTAGAAAACAGTTTTGAGCAATTATTTTTATTCGCACATCTCCGTCCATCACTTTCGATTGTATCAGCGAAATTGCAAATTGATGCAATTTTACTCGTACATTCGTACACTAATTATCGTGGGCATTATGTTAATTATTCACAGATTTGTAAGTGATTGTGTAATCGCCGCCATTAATGCTGCATTAATGCACGTATAACTTTATTTGGCCCAAGAACGAATCAATTTTCGATCATATACTTCTTCTTCTTCTTCGGGTCATTCATCTTTGGTTTAACGAATTCGTGATGTGCCTTGATTAGATATGAATCTAAATACGGGTTTAATCTTTTGTGTGTCTAAAATTAATCTCGTATTAAAAAAATGTGTACTCTATGGATCTCGCATACCGTGAATCATGAAAAATTCGTATGACGACCTATTAATATGATGTTATTTTTTTTTCAGGCTTCTTATGGGGCAATGTATCTCACGTAATTCTATGGCCCCCTATTCGGGCGTCCATCCTTATGAAGTTACTGTATTGAACTACCCCGATGCAAACGGCAACAATTGCTACTATGTGGTAAGTTATTTATTTATCATTTATTTTAAGTAACCTACCTATGTATTAGGTAAAACGGAAAGAAATGACATTTTCTCTGGTGCGTTACTTTAAAACCAGTTTGTCACCGGTTGCCGTTGAGTTCACATCGTATTTGGTATCATTTTGAAGCTATGTTTTTAGTCTGGCCATTTTTACATTTTATTTTCTTGCTGTAGTAGAAACATGCAGAATCCTGAGATTGAAGAGACACATTTGCGGTATTTCATGCTGTTTTTATTTTATTTGATAGGGGATTAAAGCCGAACGAAACTACTCAGGCCATCTGCGATATTTATGGAGACGTCTTGAAACTGCGAAACTGCTTTAGATGGTTTAAAAAGTTCATAAGCGGTGATAGGGAGTTAAAGGACAAACCAAAAACAGGACTCAAAATCGACGATGACGCCCTAAATTCATTGGTGGAAGCTGATCCGCGTAAAACAGTGAAGGAATTGTCACATGACCTTGGCTGTCCAATAACAACTGTGCAAGATCATTTAAAGGTTGAGGGAAAAAAATAGGCAAGGAATTTGGGTACCGCACGATCTCTCCCCAACTTTATTATCCAGACCCAAACATATCCATTTCTCAGAAGAATTATTACTGGGGATAAGAAATGGGTTCTTTGCAGTGATGCCAGAAGAAAAAAACAATGGTTATCTCCAAACAGGTACCTGTACCTACTCACTATTAACATTTGTATTGAAAAAAAGTTTTTTGTTTTGTGTTTGGTGGGATATTTTGGGCGTTATTAATTATAATTATCAGGATAATCAGTTGAGGTCGAAATTGATTGTGCTCAATTAGAAAGATTAAAAGAGTGGAGTTACTAAAAAAAACGATCTATTCTGGTTAACAACAACAGGAGAATTTTACAGCATGATAATGCAAGACCTCATGCAGCAAAAATCACCCAGGACAAAATCAGATATTCACCTGATATAGCACCTTCCGACTATCATTTATTTAAATCAATGGAACATTTACTTCGTGATAAAAAAATTGAAAATGTTAACAGGTGAAAAATCACCTGGATTCATATTTTAACAGTAAACCGCCAGAGTTTTATGAAAATGAAATTAAACAGTTGCTTATGTTATGAAGGAAGATCATAAACAATGAGGGAAATTATATGACAGAGTAATATTATGTGTTTTTTTCTGCAGTATAAAAAATGACATTTCTTTCCGTTTTACCTAATATGTATAAATCGTACATTTCACAAACTTTTTGTATCTGGCTAAAAAAAGTCTAATGAATAAATATTATTATCATTGACGCTTCTGTTGCTACGGGCGCGATGATCTTTCTCACTCGCATCCGGTACGATGTGTCAAGTGCTAGTGAAACGTTAGTAGTGCCGGCATGCGTATTATTTACGCGTCATATTGATTAATAGAAAAATCCAAAATATCGGTCAAATTATGAAACATATCATAAATAACTATTTTTTATTCTTAGCATAATCATTTTTTTTAAAGGATATTGATTAAGGATTCATCAATATCTCGACTTGAAATGCTTGAGGTCTATTTTTCCATTATAAATATACCCCTTTCGGACGACGCAGCTGTTATTGAGATGCCGCGACGGATCGATTAAGAATCGTCGATGAAAAGCTCGTGTCTTTTCATTGATGAAAATTATACATGGCTTAGAATTGATGGGTTTCTTCGCTATTTCTCTTTTTTCTTGCGACCGGTTGCATGATCACGTCTTCAATCTCATTTTATTCAATTGGAATCGGTCGTGAACGATTCGTCCCGGATATAAACAATGCGATGTGGCGAAGAGATTTAGATAGATCTTTGCGATTAGCATGCAGATGTAAAAAAAAAATTGCACGAATTGCACGCAATTAAAGTTTCAGATAGATTGATATGATCGTATTGCTGTACTATAAATAAAAAAGTTATGGCCGTATTTACAGCTGTGTAAATCGAAATCTATGCAATTATAAAAGTGTAAAAACGTTTATAATATTATAATTTAACATAATTCTAATAAATAGTTAAGTGTAAGTGATGGGGAATCGTTGTATTGATTATTTTATGCGAAAAACATGTGGATGCGCATGCGCATCTTTAGCGCTATTGATGTTGGAAGCTTGATATTTATATATATATTTTTATGCGAACTCAGTTGAAACATTCTTCGTTCCATTCTAACTAGACCATTGGATCGACGTCGGAATTTCGAAAAAAATCTCTCAATATGTATCGACGCGGAATGATTTACGATATAATCCATCAGCTCGGCGTTCAACAACTGTAAATCGCAATTATCCGCCATAGAGTATGCGTTTTACCTAACTGAACCTTGCCAAGGTATTCCGTCGGCCATTATATTTCTTTTTGTCGGGCTTATACACCATAAGGAAGACACGCCGAGGCGGTTTCCTTCTGCTCGGTGAAAGGTGGATAGGTGGTTGACCCAGAGTGTGGAGACCCCCGCCCCGTCCAGGTGTCCGCGGACCCTGATATGGTCTAGCGCTGGCCATTTCGTGGTTGTAAACAATTTTTTTCTTGCGATCACGATTCGGCGCCATTGCGAAACGTCAGCGTTGCGGGTAAAAATGCAATAAAGCCACGGGTTGTGCACCTTTCACCTTGTCTGGTCGCATTTTTGGTCACGGATGACTCAGCGCCACGAGTCGATCATGACATATCCTCGATTGGACCATAAAACGTAGCCGAAGATCATTAAAAATTACGCTCTGTGACGCCAGGCAATACCGAAATGTACCTGTCTGCACGCCAGTGCTATCGATTGCAATTGCCCCTATGACAAAATGGCACGGAAATTACCCGTTGTCTATTGAGCCGGGACCGTGACTCACATGACTCAGGTCCCCCCCGTGTATTTTACATGCGAGCCGGTGCTCCACCTGGACCCGGGTCGTGACTTGTCTAATGCCATCGGAATGCCGACGGGCACCCAGATCCAGCAGATGTACCAGCATCCGCGTTTCCGTTATGAATGCACAGCGGCCGTCGGGTCGTTAATCTTCAAGGATCGCACCGGCTTCCAGAGGGTATTCGCGAAAGAGCAATCCGTGATGATGCTCCTCCAGTTCCATGAAGGTCCGAGTCGTGATCGCAGCCCACGCGACTAACAGTAACCGGTGATCTATGAACGCTATAATGGCTTGTAAATGGGCCTCGTCCATCTTCAACGACGATTAGCACTCGTGGCCGTAAACATTTCGGCTAATGGTTTCAGCGGCAACTAGAATGTCCTTTCTATTTGTACGATTGCTTCCAAAGCACGTAGTAAACTGTGTATGGTGTAGAATACCATGTCTTCAGATCTACCAGTTGTTATATGGTATCCATCTTTAACATGGTTCGAATGTTAAAGAAGATCACTGAAGTACTTATTATTTTATTTGATTGTTTCAGAGGTAGTATCAGATTCTTAACAACCAAAATCGCTTCTTATCTCGCTATGACTTCCGGTACCGTTTTCACGCTATTTTGGAACCAATTATTTGCTATCATCACTTTCTCAGCCTACTTCCTGTCAAGTATATTTTTATGGCTTCTTCTATGGTCAGCGTTTCTCTTCCTCTAAACGCCGTTTATTAAAAACTTGGTGACAAAAAAATAGTGAGAGAATCAGTTCGGAGCGAAGTCTAATCGATACAACAAAAAATAATATATATAATTGTAGAAATAGTCAATGGAAAGGATAATATTAATGAAAATATTCGAGAATTATGCTTAGAAGAAGGAGCTGATGTTATTTTATTGATATTGATAGGAAAATTCATAGATTTATTATACAAAACGTAACATTTTGTACTCAAGATGCTGTTAACGAAAGCTCAGAAGACGAGGATATTTTTCAAACCTTAGTTGACGATGAATATTCATGGTGATTAAGAATTATTTTTAGATTTTAGAATAAACCTAATACATTCAATGGATAATAGCAGAAATATAAACTATGAAATTAGCTGAGAAGCTTAGAATTATTCTTCTTCAAGTATCTTGACTGTTTTCGGACGTAGGCGATCTACTGGTCCTTGTTTTTCTCCGTAAATTTGTCGATTTTTGCGAGATGGAACAATTTTGGAGCTCCCAATCCGATCCATTTACGAATGTTGGAGAACTACGACAGCTTCTTTCTTCCCAAACACCGTTTATCTTCCAAGGATGGTTTGTAGAAGGCTTTGAAGTCTACTTTGAAGAAGATGCTCGTACTCTTGCCTTGAATTTACTTGATTGAAATGAGATGATCTTATTAATTAAATCATTTCTTCACATTAGTAATATTTCAACAAAAGTAAATACACCCATCCCTCTCTTAACACGAAAGATACTGTTAAATTATTTAAATAATACTTTGAGGCCCCCTGAATTAATTGGGGCCCCTAATACGCTTAAGTAAAAATCCGCCACTGACCGTGTTAAACGAAACCGTGTGAAGCGAGACTAACAAATATATGGAAAAAAAGCTACGTTCGTCGACAAAACAGGAACTGTGATAGAGCGAAATCGTATTATGCGGATACCGTGTTAAGCAAGGGATGGACGTAATTGAAATAACTTAAAAATATATATTCACATAACATTGAATCAAATCCCTGTTTTTTTTTTATAGATATTTAGATATTTTTATTACTATAATAAATCTAATATAATAAACTACACGGTGTTTGAAAAAACTACGACGTCAGTCAATTAAAATTTCAGAGCTTAATTAATGTTCACAGAAATATTTGAAAGTTTTCTAATTAGTAAAATTAATTTATGTTGAGCTGTATCTCCATATGAAAACTTTAGAGCTCGTGACTCAATACTATATCTAGTTTATCACGTCCTTGCAGTATAATTAATATTCCACCTTCAAAAGTCATAGAATTAATTTTCAGTAACGGTGTCAGAGAAAATCGCACGTGTACTTTCATTCCAAAAAATGATTGATAGATCATTGATTGCATTTTTGTGGCCCGAGCGGATGATGCGGGCTCTGCGATTAGATCATCCGTTCATGCGAATTTCATCATGACTATGCGGCCATTGCCATGTGCGAAAATTTGCATAAGAGTGACGAATTTTGCATCGGCGCGCTAATATTTTGAAAGGGCAGAGGATTCATTCATAAATTACTTTGTTGATGTGATTGTCCCGAATTGTTCAGTCGTGTGGTGTCCGTAATGGATTTTTGTTTAATAAGTCCATCGCCGATGACCTTTAGCACGGATTAATAGAAGGCATCTTGATGCAATTGACCTCGTTGTTAGATAATATATTGTAATTATTTTGCAGATGTAGATATCAATCTTCGCGTGTTGCTGTGTATTCAAATCACGGCGACGAAAGTCTGCATTGCCAGGCTAGTCTTAACCTGTTACGTCACATATCACACAGTTATTGATTCGGCGCTACTGCCACTTGTTGCTACTAACAGTGATTTTATTTATTTGGCCAATAAATCGGATGGTTAGACGATGATCGTGGCATTGAGTGCTTTTTCTTGTTTCATGGCTCGCGGCGACGGAAGGGAAAACTCCGTGCGAATTTTCCGCGCTACCAACGTCCAAAGATGTGTGTGAATCAATTAAGAGTTTCCATCATTTTCACACATCGATTGTCGACAACGCTTTTCCCACGACAATTAACGAGTTATTGCAACGAGCCGCGGATGGCTAACGGTCGTTCTTCATTCAATGCCATTACGACGCCAGTCAAAGAAAATAAGACATGTAAGAAAATTTTTACATTTTTTTGTCTTGAATTAACAAGAAGCATCGGCGTTGTGAGATCGTATGGCGAATTGCATTATGAAATAATTGCATGTTCCTCTGCCACGGTGGTCTCACTAAGATTCCAAGGCTATTTTTCAACATTCACAATATATTTTTTTTATATAACTCTGGATTTTTTAATAGATCAATCAATTTTATCGACATTCTAAGTGCATATTCATATCCTGAAACATATTTAATTTTACCAAATGATTAAATAACGCGTCTCTGTTGGGGCTTGGGCGATGGATGGAGGAGGCCCAGGACCGGCAGAGATGGCGTAATGTCCTTCAGGTGGCAGAGACTCGTTTCGGGTCGGGGGCCACATAATTATTATTATTATTATTAAATGATTAAATAAGTAAAGTGATTGATTTGAGGCGTTGTGCTGAATAAAGGAAGCGCTTTTTAAAGGACATTTTATGGACAGATTGATTAAATTTTTGGCTTACAATATTAATTATCACTCTTTTTCTTTATATGTGATTAACGAATACGGCCCGCGGGCCAAATCCGGTCCGTGGGTCAAACAAAAAATATGATTTTGGTTTAGTTTTTACGGCATTCAAAAGCTCTCGCTCTTATAAAGAAGATTTTTATGATCTGGATTTTTTTTAAAAAAAGTTTGACGAATTCAACTGTATAAAATTAATAGAAAGTAAAAAATTACTGCTGAAAAAAATGTTAGTCGTTAAGTGGAATAGAAAAGAACTGGTCTGATCAGATTTTTATTCAGAGAAGATTGGAAGAGAATTATCAAAATTATTGGGATTCTCCATTAAGGGTATCTTTCGATTATCCACCTTTCTGAGAATTGTTTAAACGTGCGATGACCATAAATCTTTTATTTTATGTGATTATTTATTTAAGAGGACAGTATTTTATTTGGTAACACAATACCGCTTCTTCTAGATAATTTGGGTCGTTTTCTTTTACTGGCTCCTTAATTTGTCTAGTTGATGACAATTTTTCTCTGTAATCTGCGCCTCTTAAAAGTTTATAACATATCTTATCAGACACATAACATTTTTTTTGTTGATGAGATTTGGTCTTGTAATTGTTTGAGACGTTTGTCCAGGATCCACTAATCTTCTTTTAGGTTTATTATGCAATATATACCTTTCATCTCTTATTGTCTAATCTTGTAAAAATTTTTCTTGAGATTGATGAGCCTTTAAAGAATCTCTTATGTCATGGTTAGTTACTAAAATGATCCTTAAGGTGTCCATCATCTCTCTTTCTTCTCTCCTTGGCTCAAGAACAGTAGAAAAACAATTAGTTAGTACGCTAAAAATTTAGTGAGTCGGATTTATTTAAGTTTGCTAAATCGGAGATGTGTGTTATTCTAGAGCAGGGTTTGCCAAACTTTTTCATACACATTTGGCTTATTTTTTATGTTCGATAATTCATACTAGTAAAAATAATTTAAATTATGTTATTAAAACACTTCTAATTTATTTAGTAATTATTTTTAAAACATCATATAAATGTATGAGTAAATTAAACTCTCAATGACATTAATGACATTGAATCTTCGAATCGCAAATCTTCAATCTCAAATTCTTATATCTGGATGGCGTCGATCATTTTCCTACACTTAGACGTCGTTGCAACATAATAAGAAATTCCTGTCTCACATAAATAGGTTGTAGAAAACGGAAATAAAACAATAATAACTTATTATAAATGATAAACTCACCCAGAAAGCATTTCTCAATTCTTTGGATTCTTTTTCATCTACTTCAAAAATTAATTCATTTAAACATTCATGTGAGACAGAAAAGCAACCAAATTATTATATTAGATTTTATATCAAAGGATGCAATTTTATCTCGTTTTAAATATTGTCATACATTTTCCTTGTAGTGATTAATTAACTTCATTACACTTTGTAAAAATATCTGCAAGATATGCAAAATTTATCAGTCGTGAAGGAAAAATTCTGTCCTAGATTATGCTCACTTCGAAGTCTTAATAATCATGCTTTTATTCTGAAAAGCCCTCTAACAATAGTATGTAATAAAAGAGCTTAATGTTCACTACCCATTGCATTGCAAAAAAAAAAAATAATCTGTATTGAAGTGGTCTAGATTTTACATCTTTTAAACTTATGGAATTCTTTTAATCCGATTTTAATTGCCGTGTTAAAATTCTATTCAAAAATTCGCTTTTACTTAAATACTGGAAAATTCTAGGAAGATAAAATCAAGACGAAAGCCAAGCTTAAGAAATGTGAGAAAGCATGGCGTTGATGAAGATCTTGAGAAGCTGGAGGTGACAGAGAGTTACATCAATTATGCTAGTCGATGTTTAAGAAAACTGTTTTATTGAGACAAAGGAATTAAAAATTTGAGCAATTTGTTGTCTTAACTTGATGAATCTTAGCACTGAACAATAACATCAACATTGTATTTACTCATCAGTTCAATCTTCCATCTTAAAGTGAATTGAAGCTGTCAATTTTCTCAAGTTATCATCTTAATGTTTGCTGATTCAATTTTCAAGAGTTGGAGCATTATCAAAATTGTTAAATGAGGTGTTTTTCGTTATTCGCTTGCTTAATTTTATGTTTAGAAGGGCATTGTTATTTTAAGTAACTTAATGCTCACAGTATACGAGATCAGCTAGAGATAATAATATGGGAGTTCGTTTTTTGAAGAAATTGTAGCAACAAAATGCGAATCTAAGTGAGCCATCTTGAATAGGCTGCGCACTTTCCCATGAACGGTGTACACCACGCTTTATATCCACAACGCCGCGGATAATCTGAATGGATCTCCATTGTGTGGACATTAACAATATTACATTTTCAAATAATAACAACTTCCGCGCCATTTGCATCACACTTCTTCGTCCACGCCGATATTTTAATGCGGCGTTTTCTAAAACTCTTAACCCAGATTAAATGATGCATTCAATTTTCTGGGCGGTTTTCCGTATTTTATAAATATATTTTTTTTCGTACACGATTTTTTCAGTCGGTCAATTGTCAGATATTCAGCGTCGGATCGGCACGAATGCATTTCTGTGCTATGATGTTTTAGCATGTGCATTTCATTACGGCAATTTTCCTCGTAATTCTGCATTACGAAACCGCGTAACAATCGCCGCTGATGAATTGTGGGAAAATCATTTGCTGAACTTTCGTGCACTCTCAAGAAATCTCGCCGATGAACAGTTGCAAAATCAAAATTGAAATAATAATATAAAATAACCGTTTTTTGTTTGCACATATTAAATTATATAAGCGATTAAATAACGACTATACGAATTTAAAACTATTTATCAAAAATTTTGATAATGTCATTATTTACCAATTTTATACAATTTCAGGCCGATTAACAATTAGTTGCATATCAAACCGTGAAAGGCGATGGAGTTAATTAAAAATTACTGCAATGATTCTCACAAAAATAACATTTTCATCAAATCGATAAATAATGATTTTTTTTCGTCGATATTTTAGGCATATGCCGATACAATGTATCGCCACCATACAAATCGATATCACATGGAATCGGATGCCATCGGTTGTGTTTCATTATAACGGATGATTCGTTACAAGACCCAAATACTATATATTAATATTTGAATCGTAGCGTATTTATTTTGTTTCCGCAATAATTATCGATATCGGATATCGAATATAAATACGTTTTATTATCTTATTGCGGAAATTTATATAATGGATCATGCAAATATTTTAAAAACTACAATTATTTAGTTTTATGCGACCATAATTGTGCTAATTTTATGATATATACGGTTTTATTGTCGTTTGATAACGCGATATTAAATATCATAACTGTGTATGAATATAAAAAATGCGCATGCGCACGTTTCCTGCTGACAATTTAATAGTTTATTTTATTTATTATGGATTTAATTTAATTCACAAGAGATTTTTGTTAACGAACTAGTGCATTTCTTCGTTATTTAGAGATGATAACCAATAACGGATTAAACAGTAAGTGGATGCGAGGGCCCCCAGAATTTCAAAGGCCCCCGAAAGGGGCCCCGAGTATTAAAAACGTATATTAAAAAGATTTATCCAACTGAAGTCATCAATAAAATGTTAAATAAGAGGTAACTAATTTATTAGGGATATTATTTGATGTGAAAGTTAGACAGACTTGCAGATAAAAAAAGAAAATAATGTTTTTTTGAATAAGAAAATCATAGTTAATTAATGTCGTATGTGATAACACCAAGGCAAAAATATCTCAAAAAACTCAGAGTAAAGTACGCGATATAAAAGTTGAGTGATATTTCTAAAAATTACATTGATGTTTGTATCTATGAAGATTAATTCAGACCATTTTATTTTTAAAAGAAAACGAGTACACCATAAAAACCAGACCAGGCATCTACGGGGTCGCCAAAATTATCATCTACTCTATTTTTTATTAATAACTTAAAGAGAGTTCTCAAAAAACTTTTTTTCTGACTTGAATTTGAGGGGCCCAAATTTTTTACCGCTTGGGGCCTCGACTTAACTTGAACCGCCCCTCATGAAAACGGTAAAATACATATAATTAATTTATTCTAAATACATATTTATCTATTGTCTAAAAAGGAGACTTAATTAAAACTCGAAAATTAATTTTAATTAATATTCTAATCACATACAAATGAAAAAATAATATAAAAAATTGGCTGTTCGGATGTTAACGATATATCGTTGTTCAACAATCCAAGGTTTTTTTTATGATTAAATAGTAAAATGTATTAGTTCCATCTATCTCCAGTATAATGCGATCGTAAAGTTCTTAAAAAAATGCGGTTTTATTCGAATTCGTGTTATTCGAAACAAAGGACGCGTACAAAAATCAAACAAAAACCTTACTATATTTTTTGTATAATTTAAAATATTATGAAACGCATTTTATGATGAACTAAACATATTATACTGTCAACCCTTCTATAGCGTTCCCTACTGTAGAGTGATGTGTTCGACAGTCCCTTCTATAGTGCTCTCTTTTTTACAAAAAACTATATTTTTAAGGTAAAATTATGCGAAATAAAGGTCAATGCCCTCTGGTTGACAGCGAAATATTATAATTTAGAAAATACAATTAAAAAAAGCCTAACAATAAAAATGTTGTATGGTTGCCTAGGCTTCTATAAGGCGGATTTCTATAGCGCGATTACTATCTCATGTACTTATATGATTCAACTTATTTTTTTACAAAAAATCGGAAATTTTCTCAAGTTTTTTCATCACTGAAAGGATCCTAATTTAAAAATATTACTCTAACTCCAAACCTAAGACCTTTTTTGTATTTTTTATAACAAACAATATAAAATAACATGTTAAACTTTGCTTCCATTGACGATTCCAGATGACTCAAAAGTTTTAAAAAATATGATTCTTTTACTAGAAAGATCTTCTTATAATACAATAGATGAAAAATTGAGTAAAATACTGAACTTATATACTTCTGTCTTTTTGCATCAGTATTTTACAAAGCTTTTCCTTTCTATAGCTTCTTCTAGTTCTTGAAAGTTTTACTATCGCATCTTGCAACTCGAATAAATTTATATTTAGACAGAATCTGATCATATTTTCTTACTAAGCTTTCAAAGAGGATATTATTATTTCTTCAATTAATCAATTAATCAATTTATCAAATGTAAATTTATTTCCAAATATGTTTCTAAGTTCACCTTCCGGTCCGCTGGGTTCCGTGCTGAGTTTTGCGTTAGGACGGACGATTTCGCTATGTAACCCCGATACCATTTAAGTTACGTCAGTATTTTTTTTGTAATTTTTTAGTGTTCAGAAAAAAAATCTCTATGAAAAAAAAATAATAGTTCAAAACTTCTCAAAGTGTGGTCTAGGTATCAATGAAATATAATTGATTTTGGTTTAACATCAGCGCCAACGAGGACTCGAAAAATGCGTCCCCCGTACTCCTACGTTGGCCCACGAGGACGCGTTTTCGAGTTCCGGACCGCAGCGTGTTAATTGAATGTCATCTCATAAAGCGATAGTTTATAATCACAAAATATGTTCAGCATTGTAAATCGGGATTATATGTGTATCCTAAAATGGATCCTATTCTCTCATTGGAAGTGATGAGTGCTTAGTTGAATCGGGCAATACAAATGTATAACGCGGTCTCGTACAGCACGAACGTTTAGATTTTTTGTTCGCGTTACATTCTACAATGACCTTTAATAAGTCCACGGAACGCATTACGATGCACCTCCGGACCAACATGCGATCTTGATATTGTAACAATAAGAAATAAAATATTTCAACAATAAATAACAGTCGTTTGTATGACACGTTTGATGGGTGTGTTTTCTCTTTGTTTTCTTGTCGCGTTCACATGCTTCCTTTTTCGTCCATTATGTGGGAAAGTAGATTCCAGTACATGTGTTTTTGATGATGAATGCCGTCTTGTTGAACTTGACAGTGTTATTATTGCGCTCACAAGTGTTGAACCGGTTGAAGGATCGACCGAGTCGAGAGAGACACCATCAGTTCCGGTCAAAGTCGTCCCAAACGGTTGTCGACGGAAATAGACAAATAGCTGTATACAAAAGGAGCATCCATTGCATCATCGTCCGGTTGCAAGACGCAAGACACCTTTTTATGCCACGTTTCATATCACAAATCGATACTGCTCAAAAGTGAAACTGATCAACTGATTTATTTACGCTAAATTTCTTTCGATTGTTTCAATACCCTACTTTCTACATATTGAATCTGTATATGGAAATACAATCGCAATTAAATCCAAGATGACTGCTGTATAATAAAAGAAATCATCGTTTAATATACAACAGTTATTGTTGGCAATCTCTGGGTTATTCGATTAAAGCCGGTGATTATAAACAGGATGCGCTAATTGCTAATTTAATAAGTGTTCATTCATTAGACTGGAAGTCTAATGCATTGTCGTAAAATTTCAACCCTCATCACAAAACTTTTAACGCTTCAATATTTGAACGAAACCACTCCATTTGATGCACTTCCGATAATGGACGACGATATATAAAATCCGGATATTAAATTACTAAACGTTAGAACAAAAAATATATAAAATGTACAAAATTTGGGATGAACAATGCATTTAAAATATTTTATTAAAATTCAATCATAGGCAAAAATATACATGATTTTTTATGCTTTAGTTGAGATGATCTGTCTTTTTTTTGTATATATGCTTCTTCTTTGTGAGTCAGTCACCCTCATGTCTGAGAATCGTGATCGTCGCTCCAGCGGATGGGCATATTGTCCCTTGTCTCCTTGTACTGTACCAAGGACGATGAGCTTTTCGGAACGAGAATGATCACGATCCTCAGACATGAGAGTGCCGACCAAAGAAGAAGTCTTATTTAAGTTACAAAATGTAATATCAATCAACCAAATAATAAAATAAAATACTTCATCTTCATCGACATCCTTTCATGAATGAAAGGATTTCAGGCTGTTGATAGTTGTCGCAAAATAGTTCTAAAAAATACGACTGTGATTTTGTGTGTTGACTTAAAATTCTTCTTCTATGACTCTTTTGTTCAGATTCAGTTTTCCTGCAAAGAAAAAAGATTATTAAATATATTCCAGACTAGATATTTAAAAAAAAAACAATTTAGGGAACGTTTTCCTATGGGAACTATTGATAATAGTGTGGAATCGATCGTAATCTAGATGAACAGTCTACAGCAATCCCTTATATAGCGTAAAGATAGGGACCACGCTATAGAAGACTAGACACCCATACAGAATTTAGGGTTCGGTTTTTCAAATTTATTTTCAATGTTCAAGCGCGCTTGTTACATTTTATTGTCAACCAAAGAGCATTGACCTTTATTTTTCGCTGTAAAATATTACATACGTATAATATAGCGTTTTGTAGAAAACGACGCTCAAAATAAGGGAGCACTATAGGAGGGATTGCCGCACACGCCGCTAAATAGCAGAGAGCGCTATAAGAGGGTTGACCTAAATGGAATACAGATTTTATTTAAGTAAAGATCTATTGCTGAACATGATTATATAGCCATTTAAACTTAGGTCGTATTTGCGGTTTGAAAAACCATAAAGATTATCCATAAGTTGTATTTAAGTATGTATTTATTTATTTGAACACAATATGATAAATAACTTTCACTTCGCTTTAGAATATTCTATATTATTTTACATTACTCTTCATTACACAAGTTTTACGTAATTAAAAATATATGAATCGTTTCATTGTTCTTCTTCATGGCTGCCGTCTTCTGATCTATTCATTTTTTTCTTTAGAATTGTTTCGAAATCACTACGATTAAAATAGCGCAATAACCGAATGAATTAAGTTTAATTTTTAATCCAAGTCCCCTGAAATCAACACTGAAAGACATGGCCTCTGAAATGTTGAATAATAATCATATAAATGTTGAATTCTGCATTTGTACAGGACGTAATCGTCTTTCAATAAGGTAAATCAGTCGAATTTTCAATCAGAGTAACCGTTGAATAATTCAAAATCGGCGCCGTTTCAACCGTGACGCCCAGGGCGCATGCGTCGTCTCCGGATCGATTTGCGCCCCATGCGCCGCGGCGCCTACCCCCTCACACTTAGTCACGACCCTCCACCACTATCGAATGTGTTGTAACGCGTCTCCGCCATCAATATCCTCAACCTGAAGACGGCGAGACGAGACGATAAGCAATCGCCCTCACCGATTGCAGCGAATCTCTTAAGAGGAGTATCGTCGCTGGAACGATTTCAAGAAACTGCGTCTAATCGAAAACGCGACGCGTAACGACGTACATGTTGCGGCAGGATAGAATGTGAGCTGGTGGTGGAAGTCCTGGAGCCGAGCATTGCACTTGGCGAGCTGGATGCGACATGGAGTAGGGGGACTGCGAGGGCCTCAAGCACAGCCAGAGGTCTTCAGTGCCTCCGTACTACCCAGACAGGGGTAGCACCTTCGGCCACCACCCCTATCGAGGAATGGACGAGTGCAGCAATCTAATCTATGACGAAACTGGTGGTCAAGCGGACATGGTGAGATACATTTACATACGATCAATGTTTATAATACGAGCCTCATTGATTCAAACGCACATTGCATCATAAAGCTAAATAAAAATATTAACATTGAGTCATAGCTGCTTACAATATGACTTATGTCAATATTGACCGTGAAATTATGATGATTTCGATGCCATTCGCACAGTCACGTATACTTCGGTCGCCTTTTTTGTGGCAATCCATAATATGGATCGAGTGGTTCTCCATTTTATTTTTAATCTTCTACGCGGTTGTGTATATGTATAATTTTGTGCAAATCGTAGACGATTCGACGGTCCCCTGCACGCATGCGCGACGACTATCATCATCATCATCATTATCATCATGTTTACCTGTCCATAACCGCTGCAGAGTTCAATCACATGCATAATATCAATAGGGAAACTGTTGTATAACATGTAAATAAAAGTAAATTGCACTATGAATAGATGCAATATGAGCTTCAATCAAGTTCAGGGACGTTCAATCAATTATAATAATATATAGATACATATGCATATTATGGCAATATATTTACGCGTTACGACCAAAATATTTGTATTGATATATATATAAAAAAAACAAGATGGCGAATTTCGATTCATTTGTTTTTCCGCCATTTTGAATTTCATTGACGTTTCGAATCAAACAATAATATTATATTTAACGATGATTTCAGCTGCATATTAATGATGAGATTTGAGAATCTGTGTATTTTTGATGCTGCATATTTTACTGTTATTAGAATAGTATAATACCATCCGGTGTTCCTGACGTAATTCAACAATACGCGTAGGCAGTACACATATATATATTTTCATGTGTATAATAGAGAGACGAAGAAGAATGCACTGTGGTGCATTGTTTCCAATTCCAGCTTCAGACCATAATGGGTTTCTATCCCAGACCGTAATCAGACAAACTGCCGTGTAATTTCAACAAATTGGTCTATAGAGAGTGGATTAGAGATGGAGAAGTCCTCTCACAAGTACAGTCATTCCGCTTCCATGAATGAAGAATGCACGTATCTATTTTTTTTTATTCCACCGTAGAAGATTGCGTCGGACCGGATTTAATTTCTTAGCTAATACGACTGATCGAGACCGAATATAATTTACAGCATATTCTAATATCATTTTTTCGATTGTTAAATAAGCATTCATTAATGTCAAGGATTTGGCGAACAGAGTTCGGATTCGAAAACGGTACAATGGTGTTTAGCATTATCTGTTTTTTGGTCATAGCACGCAAGGTTAATAGAATCAGTTGCATATTGATCGAACCTTGAAAACCTGGATGCATATGCTTATGAAAATGTCTTTTATTTAAAGTCACAACATCAATAATTACGTCTATCTCAATTTATTCATATTGATTTAATGAAAACAATATGTAAAACATATCGAAGAATTCGATTTATTATAGTATTGACGCGCATGCGCATCGTCTCGTGCGCAGTATTTTTTTTATAGACATTGTTTTGCGATTGATTCTGTCGTGTCTTCTGACGGATCGTCGTTATTAATTAGCGTGGTCAAAAATTAAACGACGCAATTATGCAACACTATACGGAATTGTCAATTGCCAAAAAATATCGGTGTCTGGAATGGCTTTGATCACGCAACAGAGCCTTCCGCACTGGAATCGATATTGTGGCGAAATAATTTTAACATGGGGCAGACATGAAAGACGCAACCTACGCCTTTTGAACTTTTCAACCTTGGCTGCAATGCTGACCTTCTTGTGTCGAATCATATCATGAACTATTTTTTCATATGATAATTTGAATATTGCGCCAATTTTCTATATACCTACGCTCTTTTGTAATCGCAGCTGGAGTCTATTTTATTGGAATGAGCTCTGGCATAAAGAAAAAAGTACCAAAATAGAATCTAACCAATTTGTGTAATGGAAAGCATTGATTTTCTTTAATCTTAAATTATCTGTATACTCAAACGATAACGTTAATTAGTTATATAATATAATTATTGTTTAAAAAAAATCAACAGCACAATGAAAAGTCATTAAAGTCACGAACTATTCTCATCGTCGGATGAATGGAAACATATTTCATTGAATTGAATACGGTGTGAATTATTATATGCAAATGTTTACTGTTTGTATAGCCGGAAAATGAGAAAATATGTATTTTTTAAAACACAATATGGATTCCGTTGAGCTTCTCCTCGACTATTATAAAATTTTCTGCATTTAAACCAAATGATGTGGAAAATGGTATACATTTATGGCGTACATGGCTTAATAGCGCGTAATTGCGATATAAGTATATGATCGATGCGTACCGCCATTAATTATGAACATTATTATATAAAAAAAAAATGTTTATTGTTAATGACATTCTTATTAGAATGTTATTATGTTGAAAATTGTGAAAGCGTATATGGATGTTTTGCCCAGGTGAATGTTGCGTTATGATGGAATGATGAAATTAACGCGAGATCAGCGAGATATGATAATTAATATCGCGAATTCAATCGTTTCGTCGTCAATCAGAACCCTTTTGCGATTAATTCATTTTTTTTTATAGAATTCAATTATGGCAACACTCGAATATTCAAATGAGATATAATCGATCAATTTGATTATATGCCATTATTATTTTATATGAAATTATATTTATATATATATATAAAAAAAAACGTAGTGGCAATAGAAAGTGTGATGAATTGAAGTGCAATGCAAATTGTATGCGATTATTTTTTATTATTTAAAAAATGGCGGTTTCAAATAATTAGAAAAATCGTTCGATCGTCCTCATACATTATCATTGAAATTTATTACTGTATTACAAATGATGTGTGTATTTAATATATCATTGCGGTAATACGTAGATGGACACGAAAAGTATTGTTATGGCCGCGTTAAATGTATTTAGATTCAATTGTTTTCGCGAGTACTCGCGTCGAATACAAAATGGCGGATTTGATTCAATTCATTTGTTTCTTATAAATTTGATTGATCTCATTCGCATAAATCATACTCTATAATGGATATTATATTTATGTATGTATGCAATAATATTTGACGTTCAGGTAATTACTGTTTGAATGAATATATATTACTATTTTAAATTAAAATAAACAAATGAATTCATTTTTTTTGTTGTTGTAATCTCATAACTAGAATTCTGTGTATGTTTGTACATAAAAAATCTATTCAATATCTACGTCACGATTCTCTGTATCCTATCCTTAATGAAAACCATTGTGGTTAATAATAATATCAAATCTACTCTTGTATATTTAGGTATCATATTTTATTTGAATAGATCTGTTCCATAATACAATCTTTTTTCACATTGCTGTCATTGTAGAAGTATGACATTGTATGTTAATGTCATATCGCCTCTACGATTTGTGGTGAGATTGTGGTCGCTTCTTAACTACCGGTTTTTTCCACTTAGCTTCCGTATTATTAACATTTTATAGTAACAAATGCACTTTTTTCATTTAAACTTAATTTTTAGCGCATTGTGAATGTCTTCATCATGCTCGTAAGTATCACAACGGATGCAATTTCCGTTCTAGAGCAAATAAAGAAACAGGTAAGGCTATTCATTAGCCTCTGATCCGTTAGCCTCATGATGACATTTTAATAAATGCCTCGTATATCTTGAACAACAATAAAACGAAATACAAATAAGCAATTTGGCCGCCCGGGGCGACTAAAAAGCGCTCGGACCCTGAACGATTTTTAGAAAGAAATTCGGAACAGTGTCGAGGACCCGTCGCATTCGCGTTGCTAATTTCGAAATTGAACCGACGGTTCTTTTGTCGTCAGACAGATTGACAGAAATAATCGCAACTGTCGCAGATCAGTGTGTCTCGAATACTTTCTCGGACACTCTTTTTACGGGTAAAACTATTTGTTTGACGATGACTATTTGAATGATGAATCGTGACCAATTGTGGTCATCGATGAAAATTAAGCGGTTTATTGAACCGACTTTTTTTTCAGCATCGGTGCAATTTCGGAGACTGTGACTGAATGAAAATTTGCGCAATTGATAATAATTTGCGTATCACCGATACTAATGATGATAATTTGCTTCGAATTAGCGTGTTATGAAAGTATCGATACTCGATTTATGTAACGATTTTATTTCACGGAAAAATATTAACCTGTTTAAACCAATTGATAACCATTAATGTGTTTTAGAATAATTTTTCCTGAAATAATATTAAATATTGATTTTAATGACAGTGTAAAATACAAATTACAGTGAAACCTTCAATAGCGCTTCTTGCTATAGAGTGGTGTTAATAAATATAAGCATGAAATAAAGGCCAAGGTCATTTAAAATATGTGAATGGAAAAATGTTTGATGTATCGGTTTCGTTCAATTTACAAAATACAGTTAAAAATGTTTGCCTAGTGTTCTATATGGTGGGTTTCTATAGCGTGGTCTCTATTTCAGAGCTATAGGAAGGTTGACTGTACTTTTTTAAGAAAAACCTGTAACTTTTGATTTTTTTTAACAGATCTCTAGCTTTTTCGTTCAATGAAAGGATCTTAATTTAAAAATAATTGTCCATGACCTTTCTTTAATTCTTTTTAAGCTAAAATAATTAACTTGATTGCTTCTATCGTCTTCTAAGCTGATTAATTCTTTTTCGGATACTCTTAAAGGTATAATAATTGTGATTCTTTCACTAGAAACATTAACTTTATCCATTTTATTTATGCTATTTATTGGTGACTTTTTTCGTCAGTATTTTTTTTAGTTTCTATAGCGTGTCTTGGCTCTATAGGAGAGTTGTATGTACACATATCCCTCAACTTACATGATTTCGCTTTAAACTGGTTTATATTTTAGGAAAAATTGTTATAAAGGATATATATTGGTGCCACATTTTTATTTTTGATTGTCGAAAATGTTCTTAGTGTTTTGGTTTGTTTGGCGGTTTGTTTGGTTTGTTTTGACTTGGAAAAAGAAACTGCTCAAAAACAACGCCTTCGTGATGCCTTAGCCTCTGTATTCAACGGATATGACCCCATGACATTTCGTCCTATATAAATATGGCATTTTACCACCAATGAGAAGATAAAGACAGACTCGCGAATTAGCTAAACGCTATAACAAAAATTCCATTCCAAATTTTTTTTCAAGATTGGAAATAAACGCTAAAGTCAAACACAAACTACTAAATTCTCGATACAATCGACAGAAAATAAAAATGGAAAGCAACAGCGATGCTAACTTTCGGTCAACTTGAGGGAAAGAACTGTTTGTCTTCTAGAAAGAATAAAATTGAAAAAAAATTATCTTTATCTGCGTATTTTGATAGATGCATCTTCTCTTTTTTGTATAAAAAAAAAACCTATTGCCTTCATTACATATAATTATTAGTCTTGATTAACACGGTCATTTTCTGGGACCTATTTCTCGTGTAAATAAGGGGATGAGTGTAATTTAAAATAGTAATTAGTACGATTTTGCTTCGTATCTATTTATTTGCGTAATAAATAGGTTGTCAAAATATCAAAATAAATGTTTCCGTCATTCTTCATACATTAGGCGATTCATCGCGGCGGCTCGTAAATAACTGATCCGTCCGAAGGGGGTCTATCAGAGACCCTTGACTTGAAATGCTAAAAAATGGATCATTCTAAGATTAAAAATAGTTATTCATGATATGCTTCATAATTTGGGCGATATTTTAGATTTTTTAACTAATCAATATGACGGTAAATCGCACGGTTTCACTCGCACTCGTCACATCGTACCGGATGCGAGCGATAAAAAACATTGCACTCGATTCAAGAGCACCGAATATTGTTGTTTTTAATTTATTTTTGCAATTGCGGATAATAATGGTCAATGATAATTAATAATATTTATTCTTTAGAATTTTTTAGACAAATACAATAAGATTGTAAGAATAGAGTTATTCGAGAAAAACCAATAACTTGGGGTTCCCAATAGGCGCGGCTGGGTCAACCACGTTTCGGTAAATTTTCAATCGCTAATCTAATTTTTCCAAGAATTTCATGAACATTTGTAAATATTTGCACTTTAGCTGGTTTGTGTGCAATTTACAGTCGTTGTTTAATTCTAAAAAAATAATTTCTTATATCTCGAGAATTAGAAACAACGCTAAATAAGAAACACTAAGCGTTATGTATTGTTTATTCAGTTACATTAACCAAAATCGTTATGAATATGTTTACAGCGATAATGTTTACGAAAAATTATCATATTTTTACATACATGTATGTCCTGTTTTACCTTATGCTATTGAGACAACATCTGCTGATGTCGTCTGTATTTCAATATAGGAATTGAAATACGAACTCGTCTCAACCGAATATTTGCCGAATACATCATTTCAATGTGATATAGCGAGATCTATGTATGTACACGTTTCATATGACACGTTCCAAATGCACTATTGCAAAAACGTTGCAAAAATATAGAAAAACATAAATATTTCATTGTAAAAAATTGCTCAATTATTGTGTATACATCCAACTGTTATTTGGCCTTTGCCATATTGTGATACCGTGACCTTTTCAACTCGCACTCTCATTCGAGTGCCTTGTTAGAAATCTGAGTTATTTCATTCAAGACTATAATTTAAGAGCAAATTTCTCTTCGCCTTTATTGTATATACATTAATGAAAAAAAGATTTTTTTAATCAAATAAAAAACATTTTTTAATAATAAATGTGATATATTATAGATCTAATGATTTTCTTAGAGCAGAGACATCTAACGGTAATGTTCGTAATTATTTTCACCGCGAAAATTTCGTTGTAATTGTATTAATACTTTAATTAAATAATAATTCATCTAGTTAATAACCGTGTAATTGCGGATAATTAACCCTAAAACGCTTTTAGTGAAATTAAATTAATAAACTTCTAAAGAAATTTCGTTTTTATCATAACGATGCTGTGTGAATTTCGAAAAACGTGCGAACCAGAGAAATTGTTCCGAAGATAATTCACAATAAAAATAAATGATTATTATTTATTTTTTAATATTACAAGTTCAATGAAACACCTTGACTCTTAGTCGCATCTAGACGATCGACCCATCCATCGCTGCACCTATTTCTGTATCAATTACTTAAACGATGTCAGCATTTGATTCGTAAACCGCATCCGAAGCATTTTTTTTTTCACACGATGATTATCGCGTACGTAGTTTGCGATGATCTTGATGATACAGAATCAAGATCTCTTACGATGAACATAATATCCGATTCGCCGCGGTTATTCCATTACAACACGAATACGCTTCACAATTTTCGGATTAGACACGGGTTCATTGTGTTCTTGATACACTTCCAGATGTGATTGTGGTACATATAAAAAAAAAATGCTAAAAAATGTTCTAATTTCCAGGGCCAATCAGATTCGAAGGGGGCGCGCAAGCGATCCAGCACACCATCTGGTCGAGGAGCAGCAATGTCCTTCGGCTTCAGAAAGAGAGCCGGTGCCAAGGTCGGTGCTGTGGTGGAACCACCTGCCACCAATATGGGGGACAAGAATGGAAACGGAGGTAAATATAACAGCCGTGTCTGATAATATTCTATGGAATTAGGTTAAACTCCTTGAAGGTCTTCAAACATGATATCTTTGTCTTCCTTGAAAATTTCTAAGATCGATGAGATATACAATTTCATATTTAGTAGAAGTAGGGTACACATGGGGCGTATAATATAAATCGCAATTGTTCGCCAATAATTCCATCTGCTGTGGGATTGTAGGGTACTCAGCTGGAATCTCATATGTTAGTAGGATCCTTTTATCGCACTTATCGCACATCTTCAACAGTATCACATTTAATTAATGGTGGCGTCCTTCCACTCTCAACCTTAAAATATAGCTGAAGGCCGTCAGTTTTTGCTTAAAAAACCAGTCCAGTTGTCGTTGGCACTACTACAATTTGCGAATCCTTGGAAAAAAGCATCCGCGAATTGGCTCTTGATCAGTAGCGATTCCTTCCCTAAAGGACGGACTACCTATCTCTTTTTCCCTGATATCAGAGCCAAGATAAAGTATAGCTGGTTCATCCCAGACTTTTGGGTCAGTCAATTCCTGACTGGCCACGATACTTTTAAGACTAAACATAAAGAGTTTAACCTAGTAGCATCTTCGCATTGCTAGTGTGGGTACGTCTGTCAGAATTACAATCAAGTTCTGTGATCATGTCTTGTGGTCTCTCGGTAGAGGGCCCTATCGGACACATGCACCTGGTCAGCAATTTAATTTGCTATATGGCATTTGCTTGCTTTGCATCGACTTTCGAAGAGTTGCGGGAGGCTACTTTCCCTCTCCTTTCTCCGTTTTCTTAAGAAATTATCGTTTTATTTTTAAAATCATTCGTTTCAAGAAAAAAACTGCTTTTGTTGCACCGATTGAACCGCCCCCAAGCCGGTATATGCGGTGTGGGTGGATGGCAAGGGATGGAACTGTGTCGGAACCTGTCTGACACAGCTTCATCCTGGGTACAAAATCTTCATCAATTAAAATGATTGACGATGATCCTCTGTCAATCGTCTTTCGCAATTACTGTAAGCGATACTTCAATAATCATCATCATTTGCCAGCCACAAAGCCCTCACTGGCCGAGGGCATGGGCCTTACCTAACTCTCGCATTGTAGTTCGAGGCCAAAGGAATATGGGTCTCACACATGATGTGAGGGCTCAGGGTTTTTTGTAAAAATGTTTCCTCTATTGGCCATTGCTGGTATTGGACGTACATCTTCTACCATGTTGGTTTCGGATTTTACCCTCTCGACTGTGTCCAGGCAAGTAGGAGGGGGTTTGTCTAGGTATTCGTTTGTGCTCTTCTCTAAGGTGTTATCTGCTTATAATGAGTCACGAGTGACAAGTAGCGAGCGACCACACACACACCTATATAGATATACACAGGCATACATATGCACATCTGCCCAAAACGAGTCTCAAGTAGCCGGTCGCAAGTGATTATTAGCCCTGTCGCGCAATAGCAATCCTTTCATCAGGGGAGAGACCTCCTCAGAGAGAAGGAAGAGGAGCGAAAGTATCGAGACTAGACCAATTATCGGTCAACAGATTAAGGTTTTCCTTCCCAGGGTATACTGGCTCTGTGGTGAGAAATCCGTTAGAGACAGATTTATTTATGCACACAAGGATATGTGTACACCAACAGTACATATTTTTGCACTGTTTTGTTGAGTACTGATCAAAGTTCATATTATCAATTATTCTTTCAGGCTCTACAGAGGAGCTATGCACTGGAAGTCCAGTGCTCTCAGGACGATCCACACCTCTAGCCAGACCAAGGAAAGAAGCAACCGGACAACCCCTACGCACCAATAGGTACGTCAATCTCAAACACATGAAACGAAACGAATATTACACATATACTGCTTTCAGATTCGGATTTCGTCAAGCGACCATACCAAAAACTGCCAAAGTCGCAGACGTCAACATATCAGCGGAACAAGCATTGAATGCAAATCATGAAACGAAGAACAACAATGGTAATCATCGCATTAATATATAATCATCGTATACTCTCCACCATTTTAATAATGATTATTTTTTTAGATAAACACCTAGCTAAAGCCGCTTATATCGCTCCCGTGGGTTTGATACCTACCCAAGTCGGTCCCACTGGAGTGCCCAGCGTCAATCCTCCGCCAAGACAAACTAAACAAACTGTGATCTTAACATATTCGGCCAAACAGTATCCCATAGTTCCTAACGGCACTCTTAGAAGCAAAAGTCCGGCAGTGCCCAGAGTCACCGCTTACACCAATCACAACGCTCCGAGGAGCGTTTCGGCGAGCAGGGCGTACAACAATAGCTCGTTCGATCAGGGAGGATATAAATCTGCAAATGTTGGAAAGTATACGTTCCAGACTAATCAACTGCCGAAGCCGCAATACCCCGCTGTCAAAGTTCTGGATACGAAAACAGCAAAACAGGTAATATTCCTAGGTTCTATGAAATATTTCGAAATTATATACAACTACGAATGTTATCATTTCTGCCTCTATCATATGAGTCCAGAAGATATTGATAGTATGTAGGATACTGTCAGATGTCTTGGTCTTCTTCTTTTTCTCGAGTCTGGCTTTTGATGCTTCATATATCAGCGTTTATCATTAACGATGCGTAAAGCAGTTCGTCCTGGGTCCAGGAGGACGGAATTAACGCAATCTGAACAAGTACTCAATAGTCTGCACCTCTCCGCAGTCACATGTTCATTTAGGTAGCCCCACTTCATTGGTGCTTCCCCTGTCCTTGCGTCTCTGCTGATTGCAGGGCGAACTGTACGCATTCGGGTTGTTCCCTCCACCTCCTGACTCGTTCCACATTCCAATTTCTACAAAGACGTGTACTTTTGACATCTTTGTCGACTTCAGACAGCCTGTTATTAGACGGAATTAATAAGACGATGAGTGGACCTTTGAATCTATCGAAAATTTAATATATTTCGTGTCTCTAGTCACAGACATCCACAGAAGCAACGTAGAGATCTAATGAAGCGTCATACAGATGAACAGTTAATACTTTTGACTTCAGTAGCATTTACGGACAAGAAGCCTTTCAGGAAAGACCCAAGTCATAGACGCTATCAGGCACGCCTTGACTATAGGTCAGAATGCTGGGTTCTAACGGATCAAAATGACCGGCATAGAAAGATCTTTAGTAGAATATTTAAAGCTGTGCTTGACGGCGGAAATAATGTGCCAAAGTTACAACAAAAGGTGTACGTTATGAACCGCAAGATGAATCTGTGTCAGACCGGTCTGAAACAATTCCATTCCTTGCCATCCACCTACACCGCATATACCAGCTTAGGGCCGATTCAATCGATGCTTAAAGGTCAAATAAACATTTTTTTTTCTTGAAACCTGTGAGATTTAAATTATAGTTACTCTTCATAAGAGACAGAAGAAGGATGAGGTGAGTTGATTTTATTGAGGTCTCCGAATGTTGATGCAAAACGAACAAATACCCCGTAGGGTCTTATATTGATCCAATTGGACCATTCACTGAGAAGTCCGTAGGGGATATATCACATCGGACAGCATGAACAGGAACATAAAATGTGACTCCAGTCCTTACAGTTGAACAATGTGAAGATGCCACTAGGTTAAACTCTTCAAGCTTAGCCTTAAAATTGCCGTGGCCAGTCAAAAATTGACTGGCCCAAAAGTCTGAGAAGAACTATATGAAGCCGTATACAGCTTTAATCGATTCTAATGAGTCGATTAGAAGAGGGTGAGACACCGTGTGCCTAAATTAATAACAAACAAATCCTTTAAAAGTTCACGAATAAATCTTGTGTTTCCATCCAATCAATCACTGCTTTCGTTGTCTACTTCAAAAATTGTTAGTAAGACCTTTGATCAAAGTCTGCAATATATCCTTGATGTTCAAGAGGTCTGATGAACTGCGCTTGTAGCATATCTTCACTCAACTCTGGATATATCTTTCTCCGTTGACTTTAAGATAGTTTTGGAGTGATTAGAAGCATTCTCCATCAACAAAAGCTCTTTGTTTTCAACGCTCCATTCAAAATATGTAGATTATTTTCAAAAAATCGTCTAAAATAAGTAGATTTGTATCTGTCAATAAGTCATTTGTCCATATTTTTCCATGTCTCTTAGTTCTGTAAATAGCAGTCTCATTAGTAAGTCGAAATATATTTAGACAACCCGTAATTATAAGGGCCATACTCCTTTACTATTTTTAACCTAACCTAAACATAAATTGCATGATATGTTTTTTTCCTCTGATCAACTTGTTATCGCGTTTGATTCAGTATGCATTTCAGTAGGTCACGTAATTAATATTCTCGAATGTTTGGCGAGCACTTGTTTAAATAGCGCGGAAGTCCACAAGTCTATTTCCGTAGGTCCACTTTTACTTCGGAACAAAATTTTGTTTTAATGCACCCGAAGACCGGGCCAAGTGTCCACTATCTAACACCATATCACACGTGTAATTTTAAAGATGAATCAAAATATATAAACGAAATTCATTGAGGTTGTACTTAAACAGGGCAAAGCTTTATTTTTATTCTCAAAAATATTATTTTCACTTTTTATAAAAAAAATAAATATAATATTCTGTAATTGGTTAATAATTTTAGATTTTACTGTTGTATTATAATATTTTTGTTGAATATTAGAACGGAATAGCTTGTAATACGGTCTTTCCGAATTATTTTCGTGCGCTGAAATCTTCTGAGTGTATGTATACGTAAGCAGTTGCATAAAAGTGTTACTGAAAGATGGTCGATTAGGATCCGTGTTGTGTTTTCAAATAATACGAACATGTGTAATATCTTTTATTGATCAACAAACAAGAAATTCTTTTGAAAAAATGGTTAAATTTGTATTTATATTTAAGACAAATATATATAAACATTCTATGATGATGATGATAATGATATTTGATTGTTTCAGGTTGCTAACAACAGTAGAAAAGTGTATGGATCATCCGATGGATCTTCTAAAGAAGGTATTTGATTGTTATTGTTTTATGTTATATGTGATTATTACAGATTTATTTTTATTCAGGGTCGGTTACTGAAGATTCGGGCGTATCTGGTTTGGGTGATAACGGATTATATGGAGATCGTGGTGATCCGAATTGGTCTCCTCAACATTCACGTAGACTGCATAGACGTCCACGAACATTAGAGATGATAATGCAGGGCGATCACAATTTCCATCTCAGAGAGTTGCAAGTGAACGATCTAGATATAATGGGTAACTGAAAAAAAATTTATATATATATGAAAATTATATTCGGATCAGGAAGAATTATAATCGCTTCCTGGTCAAGATGGAATGCTTTTAATGTAATGCATAATGAAGATTTTACATTCACACCAGTGAATGACGTTTTAGACGAGGCAATCATCACCGACAATGACGTCATACCACTGCCGAAGCTCCCTAGCACGTTCGACAAGCAGAGAGAAGAGTCTTCATACTTTCAAATACCTGAAAATAGATTTAGTAGCATACGTAGCGGCAATACTCAGTCTGAAAATCAAGAGAACAGATCGTACATGGCGACGCTGGAGAGGTACAGGACTAACAGGGATAGGGACAGATCGGTCAGCGACGCCGAAGACGTCTACAAGTACAAGGGCGAGGAGAAGGCGTCCCGCGATCGGATACAACATGAAAAATCTGAAAAACAGGTATATAATTACACTTTCGAATTGGGCAACCGAAATTATTATAATCGCTCATTTTAAACTGCAGTGTGCGTTCCACTTCTTAATTTTTGTTAGCTCTTTGCGTAACAACCGTCACATAATCAGACACACTTCAGTCATTCCATGTCCAATTGTCGTCTCGATCTGGTGTTTATATATATTTTTTTATCATTCTCTAAGGAGTACAACAAAATGAGCAATCATTCGTTGACAAGAGATTCTAGCAAAGAATCGAGTCCGTCGACTAAGAGCGAAGAGAGTCATCCTAGCTCGATAAGCAGCGATCCTTTGGAGGCATGGGTCAATCAAACGGCCGGAGAATCCATGGCTTTGAGGTATATCAACGACAATAAACATATTTAAAGACTTCTCTAATGCTTATTTAATTGTTTTAGATCACAAGATGACATATCGGCCGCTTTAAGTCTGTCGTCGAGTTGCGATGATGATAAAGGATATAATAAAACATCAACAACGCCCAGTTTTACACCGACGAACGTCACCATCATAGATAAAGAGCCTGCAGAATACGCCTCATTGACCACTCATCCAATGATGCTGAAATCGCTCAGCTTGAGCCAACACAGTGGATACCAAAATTTATTCATGTCGTGTAAGAAATTTTTTTTTTAATTGTGATCTTGAAGTGAAAATTTGTTTTAATTTTAATTGTTTTAAATTGTTAGCATCCATCACATCATCAGCGTACAGTGCCGATACGTCCAGCCTCATCCACAACGATCTGAGAAACCTGAATCTATTCATGGGCGAAGGAAAGCTCGGCATGGCAACGCTGAACGTATCAAACCATAGCCTCATCGAAGATGAGACATCTCCGGCCGACAGTCTGATATCATCCAGCACCGATTCCAACAACGACATGCCAATTTTGGAGAAGGACGTGACAATGTCCACATCAGCATATCATACCGCAGACAATAAGACATTAGGATTAAACAAAGATGACGAAGACACGTGCATGGAAGACAACATCAAAGACAAACAAAAAGAAAAGTAAATATCTGATTGATACATCAAATTTAACAGCTTTATTCAATTTATTCTGCGATTTTAGATCAACGTCTAGTAATAAAAGCTCCAATAGTCCGGACACACCGACGAATGCTTCAAATTCTCTGTCGCTCTCCGAAGGCAGAGATTTTTTAATCGACGACGAAATCGCTGATCAACCAGCGCTCATATTTGAAGGTATAATGTGCATAGGTATTTTATAAAAAAACATAATACGCATTATCAATGATGTTTTATTTATAAAAGCGATAAATCAAAATATATTCGCACACTTCAATTGATTTTTAGGCAACAGCGTCACTGATCAAGGCACATCGTCACTTCAACTGTTGAACATCCACGGATCAGATAATACGACGACGCTACAAGAAGCAAATAATTATTCAATCAATAAATCAAAGGGTAAATTCTATTATAATAATATATATATTTATAATAATAACGAATGATTAATTGATAATAATTAATTAATAGGGATTCAAGGATATCAGAAAGTGAATGCATCACCATTATCACGTCATAAAAGATCGCCGTCTCTTGATACGCTATCCCCTTGCGACAGTATTGCTTCTGATGATCTGATCATGGACATGGAACTCAATCATTCCATCACCAGTCTCAACAGCGTCGATGAATACATCGATAGGTATATATTGTTCAAGTCATTCCACATTGATTTTCAATGGTTCTATATTATTTGCGTTCTTCGTAGACTCGATGGATCTATACGCAGCGGATTGAATTCATTAGAAGACACTCAGCTCAGAGATGAGCTGCTGAAGATGAGTTTAAGAAAATATTCCAGTCAAGTATTGAACAATGATTCAGTTTTTGGGTCCGGGTAAACATCAAACCCAGTCTAATTCCACAAGCAACAACAGCATCAATAACATCGGGTGAGTGATTCATTTAGTATCTCAATTTAAATCAATAATATAATTTAAAAAATATTTGTTGTGGCCAAAAGATGTCACTCATTTTCGCGGTTATCGACACCTGTTGTAAAATATATTTTAATTATTTAATTATTTCGTATATTTTTATATAGTTATTAAAATGATGTTATTTTTATTTAACGATTTTTTTTAAATTGGTGCATTGCAGTTTCCGTGCGTTTGAGATTACGTGCAATGCCCAATTAATCACGGGTTGTTGATTATGTGTGTTATGTAATTTAAAATATATTATGAGCATGTCAAAATAATCGGCATGATTCGACGGAAAATCTATGTCAGTCAAAATTAAAATAATATCTAATTAATATATAGATGTTTTCAATTTTAATGAACACGTTAACACCGGGGAACACGAAATCACGTTTTTTCATATTTTGTTTAAAAGCGGGCAACCGATGATTTTGTTTTTTGATATATTAAAAAGCATAAAAGCGTTAAACGATAATTAAGATCCGTAAAATAATGACTAGATTTTCCATGATATTTAGCCGCGAAATATCTAAATCCATGTCTTAAATCAAATCATAGTTTCTATAAACTATTTATGATTTAAAAGTTTAGAATATATTTTAATATAATAAAAAAAAAATACAAATTTATTTGATGATGTCAGAAAATGAACGGATGAAAAATATTATTTATAACCTCGTAATTAAAAAACTTAGTGTTGTAGAGTAATTGACGTAAATATTCGAAATCTTGTTATTACAAAACCGCGTAAAAAGAAAATCATCCTCGAGACCCTTTAAACTTTATCAGTAATATTTTATAATTGAAGCTTTTAAAATGATGATATTATTCTTAGAGTAGCTTTGATTGAAAAGATAATTTTGCAAGGAAGATAAAAGAGAAGAGTTCCAATAAAAAGAAATATCAATGTCATTATTTTCTTATAGAGTTTCAAGATTGATATGTGTTAAATTTGTCTCCTTATTATATTTAGTTTTCATTTTAGAAAGTATTTGATACACAGGAAACCCTCCTATAGCGCGGTTTTAAATAACAAGTGCGATAGTCCCTCCTATAATGCTCCCAATGCGCTATTTTCTGCACGTGAACAAACAAAAAAGAGGACCATTTAAAATATGCGAATAAAAAACAATTGATTTCATTAAATTTACAAAATTAAGTTAAAAAGTCCTATCCCCAAATATTGTATGGGTACGTAGTCTTCTATAGGGCGGGTTTTAATAACGTAGTCCCGATCTTTGCGCTATATAAGGGCTGACTTTAGTATGAAAAAGCTTGGCAATATTTGAGAAAGAAACAGCAGATTAATTAATGAAAAAATAATTATTTTACTCTCATCTTTCGTGTAATTTTTCAATCGATTTCTTATGAAAGCTAGAAAGTTTCGATGCAAAATATTAATCTCAATGATAATTTACTTCAACTGCATTTTTATTATTATTTAATGAATGTTCTAAAGATCTAAATAGATAATAATCTGAATGTCCCTTATCTGGTGTATACAGAGGATGCGAAAGTACTTCTTAATCAATTTTTTCATTGGTGATTTTGGCTTTTCCGAAGTGTTAATCTTGATTTTTGGATTGGATTGGAACTGGTGTTTGGTTCTTAGAAAGCCATTGAATTTTTTCCTCTCACTTTAACTTTAAACCAGTGTTATGGCTTGTAGGTAACATGCATATTATTTCGATAATGTAAGTTAACCGCGACTGAGCTAAGTTAGTATTCGGATAGGTGTCCGACGAAAACTATGAATTTAGGGAATTCTTTGTAACACTGGTCAGAGGGTATATGAGAGGAAGAGACCCATTACCAACCGCGTCGTCCGAAGGGGGTCTATTTTCCATTATAATTGTAAAATCCAAGCATTTCAACTCAAGATATTGAGAAAATCTTGATTAATATATTTAAAAAAAAATATTCTATTTGTTATGTGTGTTATAGGAGGGTTTCCTATATATTAAAATATTAGCTGAGATTTTTCCCATAGCATCTTGAATTCTATGCCTTACTTTTTGCAAAAGATGTTATTTTCGCATGTTTTACTCAAATATTAATGTTTATTATATTTTTTTTTATTAAAAAGATATTTTACTACTTCTGCTCTTTTAACCGATCCGCCACGGTGACTCGAAACCAGCCGCGTCGTCCGAAGGGCGTCTATTTATAAGGAAAGATAGACCCCAAGAATTTCAAGTCAAGATATTGATGAAAAAAAATGGATTATTCTAAGAATAAAAATAGTTATTCATGATAGACTTTAGATTTGATTTTTTTAAACAACTAATTTGTAATATATAGGATTCATATTGAAAGAATTATTCCAAATAGACCCCATCGGCACGGCTAGATTAATGACAAATTTGGCATTGTTTGTTGGCATTAATTGGTATATATTTGCAGATATAGACGATACGCTTTTAGTCAAAATGTAAAATCTTTGAAGAGCCGCACGAGAAAGTGTGGCGGGCCGCGTGGAGTCTATCGCGGCTGGTTGCTTACCCCTGCTATATGTCATCTATCCTTTGTTGAATATATAATTATATAAAAAAATAGTGTCGTGGTTTGGCACTGCATCTTTAAAATCTTTATAGGGGTGAACGGCGCTTTTGAATGTAAAAAAAAAAGAAAAAACAACTGAACTCAATCGAGAGTATATGAAAACGTATCTTTCCGTATTATTTTAGATATATTTTATACAGATTATACAGTATTATAAAATACTTTGAGAAGCGCTGATCTATATCATTATGTGCATTCATCGAGGCAAATATTTATGCACATTTTTCGTCAAAATTGAACATATGTGTCTAAAAAGGAATGCAAAAACGCGAGTTGATGGACTCTGAATAGAATGATTTATGAGTTGTTGTGCAAGTTTTTAGACACTATTGCGTAAAAGAGGTTAACGAGGAATTAATTCGAGCGTGAGAAATGCTTCAGTAAATACTAAACTATATCAATTTGGTGTAATATATCAATGTAAAGAGAGTGTGATGGCACAGATCTGCAATACCTCCTACGTCTATTTAACAACAACAACAACAACAACAAAAAAACACAAACTCGGATCTAGTGGCAATAAATAATTGGCGATTCGATTTGTACAACCTTCGCATATCCTTATACAAACACGAATCTCTGATATCGCTCATACGGTGATTCTTGTACTTTATAAATAAGGTTTATGCGTTCTTAAGTTAGGCTATAACAGTATGGAAATTAGGTTTTGCCGAATGGATTTGTGTCGTGTTGCACGCGAAGCTAACCGCATTGAACCGAATAATTTTGTATAAATTATATTGCGAAATTCAAAAGTTTTTTACGTTGATGTAATTTTCTTGGATCGGTATCACGATTGTGTTGCGAATTTTACATCATAACCTATAACATCCAATTTGATATCGAGGCGAACAATAAAAGCAGTTGTGATATAATCGAAACGCTGTTCAGGCCATATGTGTGAATGCTACCATAATGTCATATGGCACGAAAACGTTTTAGACTGACCTGAAAAGTATAGATCTATTAATCGTCCGAATGCCAAACACGCGTATATATTATTATCGTGCATAATCGACAACGTATTTAAACGGAAATATACGCCATTGGTATAATAGCAGATATGATAACGTTAGAAATAACTGTCTTAGCACAATTGACCTAATCTTCTTTATGACATTTTTGTCTTAAATCGTATTATAATTATATGCATTGTTAAAACTGATGACTTAATAGCTTGGTGAGCTAATGTCACGAAAACATATCAATTCCGCTAAATATAATTATTATTCAACTCTTTATCATCGTTGTTCAGCTGGCAAAGCGTTAAATTGCTCAATTTACAATATTTTTATACGGAATATGATTATATAAATAATTAATAAGTTAAGCAATATGATATGCGATCATTGCTTGGATGATACACATATTTTTTTTTAGATTAAATAAATCAATCATCATTAATTCAAATGCAAATAACGTTTCTTTTCGTTGTTATTCTTTATAGATCCATTGATTTAATTAATGAATTTATTTTTATTAAAATAAAAATAATTAAGTACCACTTAATTATTTTTATTAAAATAAAAATAATTAAGTGGTACTTAATCTTTATTTTTAAATATGCTTAATTATCTTATTACACGTTTTTTGCATTACGCTGATATTTTTATTTAAACTAGCCGTGCCGATGGCTATTTGGGATCCCAAGTTTTTTTTCCTTTTCTCGAATAACTCTTTTAACCGATCCGTCACGATGGCTCGAAACGAACGCCGCTGGCCGATGGGGTATATTTTGTATGAAATGAATACATGAAAATAGACCCCAAAAATTTCAAGTCAAGAATTGATAAATTCTCTGACAATACCTTTAAATTTAAAAATAAAATATGAATAAAAATAGTTACTCATGATATATATTAGTAGAAAAATCCAACATATCGATCTAATTTTGAATTGCTGAAATATCAATGATTATTTATATTTGTTCTTTAAACATTTAAAAAAAAATTGTGTCATGTAGGATTTATATTAAAATCAAAACTTGGGGTCCCAAATAGATCCACCCTATCGGCATGACGTAATCTTGCATGTCACAAACTTTTTATATTTGTCAAAAAAGGTCTAAAGAATAAATATTATAAATAGTCATTGACCTTTATTGTCCGCAATTGCGAAAAAAAAAAAAAATAAAAACAACTATGTTGGATTCTGTTGCCACGGGCACAATGTTTTTACTCGCTCGCATCCGGTACGGTGTGCGGAGTGCGAGTGTCTGATCGGCGGCGTGTCCTCAGTCTGCGACAGGACATCGCCGAGTGTGTGTCTCATTTACGCGTCATATTAATCAGTAAAAAAATCCAAAATATCGACCAAATTTTGAAGCATGATGAATTAAAACTATTTTTATTCTTAGAATAATCCATTTTTTTTAAAGTACAGATATTGATTAAGAATTAAATAGTCCCCCTTCAGACGACGCGGTTGAATTCGAGCCGCCATGACGGATCGGTTAACGGCAGTTTTAAAAATATATTAACAATAAAAATAATTATTAATAAATATAAACCTATTTGTAAAAGAGATTGACTTTAGAATTTGACTTAACGTAAACGGTTTCGTTTATTGTCGGAGAGTGACATTAATTGAATATATTTTTTTCATTAAATTTAATTGAAAATTATATTTTAATAGAATCCTAATTCGATATATTTATTATTTACGTCGTAATTTCGTGGAAAATTAGGCATAGCCTAGAGGCGGCATATTCTTGGGGGCTAAAAATATTTATTCTTAATGTAATTTGGAAATAAAATAGGTTTAAAATCGTTGCTGTTTAACAAAAATATACTAAAAAATTCATAAATAGATCAAATTATACACTCGAAGCCTTATTTTACGTTTTGAGAAATTGCAGAGAAAATTGTTTTAGACATCTGAAAATAAATCTCATAAATTATCTGAATACTTTATATGGATGCCGACTTTTCCAAAGAAATTTATTCTGAAAAATTACAACATACATGAAAAATATGAAAGATATTTCATTTCGTAATCTAAATTAATTCGGTCAAATATTATATTTTTTAAGAAATTATTAACGATTTTTTAGGCAATAAATGTAAAAAGAAATTGGTTGGCATGGTGAATTTAAATTTTTATGGTATATTTAAAATGAAAATGGTAAAATGCAAGGTCACTTTTAGGAAGTACTGATATAGATTGGAGCGGAGAAACCATGCTTAAAAATATTTTTCATATTTTAGCCATATATCTATAATATATCCATATATATTTTAATAGAGCATGGATTCATACCTATCTTCAAATTTCATACTAGGACTTTCAGAGAAAACGCCAGGCCCGAGCTATTAATATTTTAGAGGCCTTTAAAAAAACTTATTGGTAGAAAATATTTATGATTTCTTTCTACTCTTCCTAATTTCTGTCGTTAAATTTCGTTTCACTTTGAATTCTCCAAAATCTTTGTCTAATGTATTGAGTTATCAATTTGAGGCCCTAATATTTCGAGGCTCGGGGCAGCTTCCCCTCCTATCTCCCCCTCTGATTCTATTTTTAAATATTATTTATTTACGCGACCATCTGGAGTGTATCAAATTATGTTGATATGTACAACCATCCCCCAGTTCTCATGGTAGATACATTATGTCAAATCCCGCGTAAATGGAAACCGCGTAAAAAAATACAAGGAAATAATAAAAAATAATAAGATATGGTTCAAACTATTTTAACAGAGACGATAATTTAATATTTCTTTCTACTCTTCCTAATTTCTGTCAAATTTCCTATCCTTCCATATTATTTTTATTTATTACCTTTTTTACGCGATCATCTGGAGTGTATCAAATTATGTTGATATGTACAACCATCCCCCAGTTTTTATAGTAGATACATTATGTAAAATCCCGCGTAAAAATATGCACGGAACTAATAAAAAATCATAAGGTATGGCTCAAATTGTTTTAAAACCGCGTAAAAGAAGACAATAATTTTATATTAAATTTAGAGATGCAGAAAATCCGCGTAAAAAAGACCGTAGTATAAATAAATATGTGTATTTCATAAAATGTTTTTTTTTATAAAACAACAAAATATTATAACCTTTAAAACATGGAATAAAATTAAATATACTTATTCTAATATTCGAACCCTTTCTTTAAATTCGTCGAAATCACTTTTATCTTCTTTGGAAGAAGACCATTTAATTAAATTCTATATTTAGCGGAAAATCTGTGTTTCTTGAATATTTTTTTGTAATGGAAAATCTTTATTTTTCGATTAAATTTTTATATTTTCCAATTTTTTGTTCAGCTGTGAGGGAGATTCGTCTAAATATTTTTCAGTAAACAGTTCAATAGATGGCTCGACAGATTCACTAAGGGATTCAATTTCCCTTTCATGATCTAATTCAAATATTAAATAATAAAATCTCACTGAGAGTGAATAAATAATTTATTTAATTTTAATTTTATTTAATTTTTATTATTAGACAATGGATGAATGGCATGACAAAAAAATTCCAAACTCACTATTATCAAGGTTCGATAAAGATTCTAAGGATGCGGGGGCAATGAGTCTCTCACACTCACATTCCCCCCTAGCCAGTGTCATAAAGAATTCCCAGAATTCAAAGATTTCATTAGAAGGTTAACCTATCCGAGTACTAACTTAGCTCAGTCACGGTTAAATTATTTTATGATAACAGGATGTTTGTTAATTACAAGCCTTGATAATGATTATTTATCAGTATATATAATTCGTCCTTTTTGCGGGGAATACATGATGCGCGACTGAGAGAAGCAAATATGCCATTAGGATCTTAGAAGTAAATATCAGTTGCTGATATCGTCAAAATTTATCAAATCAGACTTTACTGACTTGGCCATAGAAGTACAGAGATATCCTCCGAATAGAATGAATGAGGATATGTTGATTTCAAGACACTAAACTTTTTTACGCTTTTTTTTTAATGTATATCTCTCAGCTAGGATCGCTGCCTTTTTAATATAAATCGTCTTTCGAGCCCAGAGTTACGTCTAGGACATCTCCCAGAGATCAGTGCTCCAATATCAACACAGTACCGTTTTCCAGAGCACAATGCACCGGTTGGCACTGGGCACTCTGGCGGCCTCCCGTGCCAACTAGAGCGCAGTCGATCGCGGTCGGTCGACGATCGCGCTCGTCGACTAGTCGCGACGCGAAAAACACTCGAGTAAACGGCGGGAAATTCGGAAAACTCCGCGCAAAAAACCGTACACGTTCGCGCAAATAATCAGTGAACAACTGTGATAATAACACTTGAAAATTCTGTGACGCATCCAACAGGACGATCGCACCAATCAAACAAACGACGTAATCTATTTTCATTATCATCGCGTTATTGATTTTTCTCGTTCAGCGATAAATCCAGGATACAGCGTTTGCATTCAATCTACCTACATGCGATTATCAATCGATAATTATTTATTTGATATAGTCGACGATAAGATCAATCGTTTGCGGTCGATATATACACAGAATTACAGAAATTCTATATATTATATATATATATCATAACCAGCGAGATGAACGTGCGATTCATTCGAATCGCACTTTTTATTTTAATATACGTTTGATAAAATAGCAGATTAATTCCACAATGGCACATTTTTTGTTGTTATTATTATTTTATTTAAATCGAGCATATGGAGATGATGTGCATTTATTGATAAGTGCATTTGAATCGTTTATCTATGCATGATGGACGTCAACAAAAGTGTTTCGGATACGCATTGTTCGTCGATTTAATAAAAATTAAAATACAGAATGATTCGTGCGCATATTATTACCGTTTCGCGGTTGACGTTTTGACGTGTCGATTTCTAACGAAACATCCTGTATTTATCAGTCCAAATCACATGGCTCGCTATAGAAATGCCAATCAAGCGGACACGAAACGAACGCCTAGTCATATTTTCCGGTGATTTCAAACGCGTTAAGCTGACTTTGAATTATTATATTGTTTTGAGGAAGATCGTGCATTGATTGGTGGTCGCATTTTGTTATTAGATCGTGCTGTTGGATCCGTATTATTTGAATTTGCATTTCTCGGATGTATCAGTGTGTGTGTTGTGCTGCGTAACGCATCAAGGACTATTGTCCGCGGTCTTTCGTGCTTGACGTCGCGGCTCTCGTTATGCCGGAGGAGCACCGGTCAGGTGGTGGTGATATGAACGAATACCGTCGGTGAAAGTGATTGATGCCTGCCATCCTAGACAGGATGAGGATCAGCACAATGAGCTGTCAGACGGTCGCCAAGAAGCAGGAGCCCATTGACGACGATTCGCCGCCGTCGGGGATCGTCGCCCACGTGGTCACCATGATGAACGGCAACTCCAATGGGTAAAACATTGTTTATTGTTTGTTGAGACGGCTCGCTTTGTTGTTGATTGCAAAGAAAGTGGGACATCTTGCCCGAACTAGTGATCCGCGGGTTAGCCGTGTAATTTCCAATTATTCTGGTAATCTAGATGTAGGGCTGATTGCCAATTAGACGCGCTGAACTTTGACTTAAATACGTAAAAAA